>JAFFST010047619.1:475055-487970 GCA_022414735.1 Noturus placidus
GGCATGCTGAACAGTAAATAAAGTAAACATTGGCTGAATGACCTGAAGTTGGACTGCTTCTCAAAGCCTATTTTTGGGGGTTTTAAATCAATATTTTTGCACCACTGCATCTACTTTTGCTTTATTCTCTGCATATGTAAATTGCCCTAATTATACATGCTGATAAGAGCAGGGGAACATCTGTTTCAGCCCAAACAGCACCGTATGAAGATAAAATGCAGAGCAGTGATAGATTTGACACACCAAAGCACGTATGTTCTGACTAGTTACATTAATTCTGCTTCAAAAATATGTTTAGTAAAGCTCAATGTTCTTCATGCAAAAAGCCTGCTTAAGAATAAAACTTCTTTGTAGCTTTTCTGTCATGCATCACTTTCCTAGCGAACTACTTATGAGAATAGGCCTGTACAACTCATTTATGAATGACTTTTTACTACATTACATGGACAGAAATCTTCACAGAGCTTTGATAACCTTAGGGATTGTAGCAGGTAGAGAAAAAAAAATGACCACGAATTTCCAAGTGTATAACAACGGATATTTTATAGCTATTTTATTTTTCTCTCAAGGCAAAGGTCAGGTGTGACTGCTAAATAATAGTGAGCAGCGTCTCCATTTGATATACTAAGGATTGGAGATGCCAACCTCATAGAGGGGAATAAATTTGCAGCAAATACCTCTAAGTGCATAAGGTCTCTGCTCTTTGCTGCTCGCTTCGCTTACGTCTTTTAAATCAGCTCCATCCACAAACTTATCCTTGCTTTAATTATGATTAGCTATGAAAATTTGTGCGTGCACAGTGGTCATGATCCAAAAAAATGCCACTGTTTTAACGATGTGACCGTTTTCCTACATCAAAATCATTATCATGACTCCAAAATCTGATGTAAAGTGTAAAATGAGGCCTCGATTACCCATCAGGCAAAGAACGAAGCACATTAGGCTGACCAACTGTCTACTCCCTCAAGGACGGCCACATCGGTTTCCCCCCCCCATCCCGCGCAATTTGGTTCAATCCTCTTCCGCAACTGATCCCAGTGTGCAAACTGATCCTCAGGCAAAAATCCCATGCAGTAGCTGTGCAACTGTACTACACTCACAGCACATTCCCAGAGCATTGTGTAAGGCAGTGGGACGTGCCACATTTCACCGAAAGCTACATTTGTCATTGCATGCCACAGCACTGATGGTTTTAAAAAGCTTCTCTCTGCCAATACGCCGAGAACCTGGAGCATAAATCACAAGGTGAAGACGTGCACAAAATCATTCAAAAAGCCATCACACTATTTTGCTTTTAAATAAGGTGGCTGTTTTAAGACCGCTTTCAACGCATGATTTTACAGTCTACTGTGAAGAATAATGTGTCTTATAAGGAAACGTGTCTTCTATCCTAACCAGAGCAAATCATCTAAAAATGCTCCAGCAGCACTGCTGTAAACTAAACGAAAGGTCTCTCTCATGTCCACTGTCTCTTTCTCTCTTGCCTTTGGCGTTCTTCCTCACACCTAACCACATAAACAATCCCAGTTGTGTGATGAGGCCGTGTGCATCCCTGACAGCACAGTGCTCCACTGGCCAGGCCAAAACCACAAGCCTAAGCTGCCAGTTCCACTTTTTGTTTGCACCGTGAGACAGAGACGTGTGGTCTTCCACAAGGGAGAAATGCCTGGCCAGTAGCTCTGGGAGCCAGACGGCCTGCTAGCTAAACGTAAGGACAACTTTTTTACTGCACTGACCAAGCAACGAGCATTAAAAACACAAACAGCAGTATTGACACCTTACAGCGAACAAAAAAATAAATAAATAAAAAAAAATGCTTCCAACAATAAAACAATTTGTTGAATGTATAGAAAGCCTAAATGAAAGGGGGAGAAAAAAGGTCTCATGAATTTTTAGTAACCCTGAGAATACTGAGACTGGTTAACATATAATTCAGTCCTATCGGATTAACAGGCATGTAATAGAGAGATAAACACCATAACTGCAATAAATAATCAATGCATAGTCCCTTTGCTTCAAACCCCAGCTTGAGCATTACCATCGAAAACAAAGTGTCTGCAGCCAAGAAAATCAGCATATCAATGGCACATGCCACAACAACACTGGCCTCGGGTTTACTCCAAAGAGCACACTAGATAAACCCCAAATAACAGAGAAATTAACAAATGCTTGACATTTGCTCAACATCCATTATTCTGACACTTTTTCAGAATTTCAAAAGGCTGAGTGCATGCTTAATCAACATTCATATTCCCCAAGCGAGCCACTGGCACCATATTGCAGCCCGCCTCGGCGCTGATGAAAACGGCACATTAGAGCCAGTTTTGAAAACGTTCAGGGACTCCGAACGGATGCGTGTGGACGTGTGGGTTGTCTGAACGTGGAAAGGGGGAGCATGCGAGCGCTTTCTCTCTTTTAAAGCGCATCCAAGATGGGAGCATCTGCACCGATCTATTCTCTCCCCACTCCAGCAGGCCAGCTCTACAAACTCGACAGACATATGCAAAGTGAGCTGAACGGCATTCGAAAGAGGGGAGTGATCATTACACCCAAATTCATTCATAGCAGTGCGCAGAGGGCTAACGGAGGCGTCTCACTCCTGGGACAAAGACCAGAGGGGAATGACAGTGGTCCCACATGATCCTAGTCAGCCAGGCGAGCTCCACGAGAGCATTTCCAATTCTAATATGAAGCGCAGAGAGAGAGAGGAGAGAGAGGAGAGAGAAAATGGCCTGTGCCTGATGTCACATCCCACCACTGGGCCATCACGCCATCATCAAGCCCCCCCGCTCCAGTCTCATTGTAGTGGCAGGACAGGCCGGCCGAGCAGGAGGTGTGCTGAATTTGCATGGCGCTCCATTGTGAGAGGGGGGAAAAGTGACAGCACCGTGTCCAATTCTTTTCCCTTCAGAACGACTCGAGCCCGGCAGGAGAGGCCAGGCTGACAGATGACTCCCAACATCTGTGTTACGTGAGTGATACAGATGAGGGACTTTGCATCCCCCCTCAACAGCCAAACGCATAGTCAGAGTTCAGGCACCCGGTGCAAATCAGTTTTAAATGACCAAAAAATGAGGCTGGATTCAAGTAGGTTTGTTTAGAACAGTTTGTATTTATTTTTATACATCTGTAAACCGTGTGCGCAAAAACGCGCATGTTTAACAAGACCTCGGAACTGATCACTCTTAGATATTGAGCCAAAGTTCGATAAATTGTCAACTTTTCGGCAATATTTTAGACATAAACATTTAAAACCCAGTGGTAAGTGAATAATATTTAAGAAAGCTAAAAAATATATATGTTAGATGACCCAATATAATTCTAAATTATGAGATACCAGTGCAAAGTTCTAGAAAAAAAGTACTATTTTATAAGTAGACATGTCTATTATTTAATGTCAGTCCTTAAATTACATCTCTTCAAAGATGTGGAGATGCATTTCTTGTAAATACATCGATGTAGTACCTTTTCCAGGAAACGTTTGTGGGGGAATTTTGGGAAAAATGTTAACTCCAAAATGCTAAAATGTTCACGCCACAGTCCCCGACAAACGTTCCAAAAGTAATTACTAAAAAGGCAAAATGTACTACATCCATGTATTTACAACAAATGCATCTCCACAGCTTTGGGTGCTGTAATGACAGGATACTCACAGCGTGCACGTGACATAGGAATAATACAGGAGACTGATTTTAAGGGGATGGGATCTTCTTTCATTTAGTCCATGCGGCCATGCGTTCAGCATGGCTAGCGGGTTGAGCAGTGTGACAAGGCTGGGAGATTGGAGGGATTCTCTGCTATGATTCTTTGAGCATGGCATTCCCAGCAGGGACAGGCTGCACGAGGAGCGATGAAGGACAGAACTCGCTGTTCCCTAAACCGCCAAAAAAAAAAAAAAAAACCCAGGCAAGCTGCCTGTCTCGACTCCAACACTGACTAAGGCCCTGGGCTTTGAGGCACAGCGGAGGGGGGAAATCACAGCCTCTCACTGCCGTGCCTCAGCGCAAGCTAAGAGATGATGGATGGCCTAGTCGATATGTTATGTCTTAAGAGCCTGATTTCCTGCCAGTCCAATCACTAACCCTCCAGAGCCCGGCTCAGCTGATTGGACAAGCAGAATAATTTTGCAGGCTGTGAAAAACACTACCACCGCGCCTGTCTGTCACGTTCTTAGATAATGTTCATGTTTTTAAAATTGCAAGGCCTCGCTGTGATTTTTTATTTTTTTTTTACAATCTGAAAATATGAACATAAACACAAAAATGAATCAAAGCCTCCTAACACAAGCATTTATTGGCATGCACAATCATCCAAGTGCAGTCAAAATAAAAAAAGAAGAAAACTGCAAATATGCGCCAGATTTTAGTTTTAGTACAACTGCCTAAAAACAATACACACACAGATTTATTGGGGGGAAAATACATGAAAATTAGGTCATACATCAGGCCAGTCTGTAAGGACAATGGGATATAAAAAAAAAAGTGGCTGGGGATCGGCCTAGCACATATCATATTCTATAAAACGCTGACGCCAATAACAAAGGCATGTTCACTGTAGGCTGTGTATCCCTTGGGGACCCAATGCCTTATTCTAGCAGTGATTACAGCACTATGAAACTAGGAAGCTCCCAATTCATGCGAGTCTCTAAGTGACCTCTAAAGGAACGGGGCTGCCTCAGAGGCCTTGGGGGATTACATGTGTTACATTCAATAAAGAGCAGTCCCTCATTGTCAAGGAGACACACAAACAAAGCCATTAACCCCGGCTTATACGATACATCCATGATAGAGTGTACGGTCAAGAAATAAGTGCAAAATATGAATAAGAATGTATAGCGGCTTTTAAATGACACCGGACTAACATTGCGACCTGGCACGGCAAATAAAAGACTTTTACAATTTACACGGACACCAAAAAAAAACAAAAAACAAAAAAACAAACAATTAGACTTGCAATGGTGTATCCAACAATGCAGACAAATCATCATAATCATCACGGTTAGACTGAATTCAGGTTCATGAGCATTTAGCTGATGTTCTGCAACAGCAAATGAATTTGAATTGTAGTCAATAGATCGCCCAGAATATTTATCAAAATAACTATTTAAGATTTCATTTTTGTTTTCCATTGAAAACAGTCACAGAATGCCAGCATTTAATTTTTGGCTAAACGATTGATCCTTTTCGTATTCAGCTCGCATTGCTAACAATGATTAAAAATCCCTCCAACTCATCCCGATACATCCAAGAGCTTAAACTTCCCGCTGAGGTTTTCAACCGATTTGATAAACATTGTATCTACTATGTGGCACTAATACTGTGGGCGGCTGTGGCTCAGTCGGTAGAGCGGGTTGTCCACTAAACCACTAACCGTGGGGTTGGCGGTTCGAATCCCGGCCCGGGTGATCCCATGCCGAAGTGTCCTTGGGCAAGACACTGAACCCTAAGTTGCCCCCAATGGCAAGCTAGCACCTTGCATGCAGCTCTGCTACCATTGGTGTGTGAATGTGCTCTCATTAGTAAGTCGCTTGTAAATGTAAAAATGATATTTCTGTAAAGCTGCTTTGAGACAATGGACCATTGTAAAAAGCGCTATACAAATTGATTAATTTAATTTTCATTTAATTTAATACCCAGAAGTAGAACTGGGGTCGATTTGGAATATTTTTCAGCACGGCACATAAGTTTCCTCATTCGGGGTGAAAACGCAGCACCTGTGTTAGTAACGTAAAGTTAGGGAATATTTGATCTCAATGCCAGCATGACATCACAAGCCATTCGGACAAGGTCTTATCGCTCAAGTTCTGAACAAATGGCTACAAACACGCACAAATATTTACAGAGCTTATTGTCCCTCAGGTTTCAAGTTCTTTGTATAATTTCATTTAATTGCTTTCAATACATGTTCATGGATTTATCACGAGACTAATTTGAATGCTCAATATATAAAATGTCGTTTATATAAATAGTACTAAAAACGGCATCACTTCATTTTTTACATGCAAGAACAAGACACTGTAGGCCACTAATTCAAGCAGGGAGTTTCATTTAGAGAAAATAATTGCTTAATTAATCACACAAATAGCAATCGCTATCGCTACAAATTCAGTTTTGCTCATATTTTGCATATGAAGTTCATTAAACTAGTTAGTGATAATAAACTGATGCCAAAAGGAGATGATATGCATCCAGTCGGTGAGTCAATAAAACATTATTGGCTAAGCTGCGAGGCATTCTGCGACCTAGCCGTCTGTTTTTCTGAACTGTAGTAGTCTAGACGAGAATTTAAGAGCGAATGCTTCCCCTGTACCCAAAATCAGTAAGTGAATGGCAGTTAAACTCTCACTGGAGTGCGCAGCACATTCATCAAAATGACATAGTGCAACAACTTCAGCGATTATCCTAAACGCTCTGGTTTTGGATTTGAAGTGAAAGCTCTTACCTTCTTGCCACTTTTAAATACACTTAGCTGGAAAATAAGCATCACCAACCACCAAGTTATAGTCAATTAAGCCTTTAATCTCTCAAAAATGTTCATGCTTATTTTTAGGGTTTAAAAGCAGAACTAGGGAGTAAGGAAAAAAAACATGATCGGGTGTGCTGTTACAGGAAAATAATCAATGGTTACACAAACAGCATGGGCCATGTCCAAGTCCTCTTTATGTCCCATGTTTTATTCCTCTTACTTCACAGCAATGTTTCAACACGTACTTATTATTATCATTAATAATTATTTATTAAAGATTGACAGAGTGTACATTATTAAACCCCCATTTATAATTACATCTAACATTATGGAACAATCACAAAACAAGTTTCGGCCTCTTGAGGCTGGAAGACAAAAAATAAATAAATGCTGTGACTTTTACACAAACATTTATTAATTTTCGATTATTTCTTTATTCTGGTGAGGACAGTGGTGGATCTGAGAGGCAGGAATACACCGAGGACTGGACACCACCTCATCTCAGGGCATCATGGACACACATATTCACACATTCATTGACATTTAGGGGCAATTTAGAGTCACTAATCCACCGTCTGGCAAGTTTTTGGGAGTGGAGAGGAAACCCATAGGGATATGAGGTAAACATTCACAGAAACGGAACACAGACAGTAACCCGAGGTCAGGACCTTTACTCAAGGATACACATCATATTAACTGTTGGTTTAAACTCTATAGTACCTCAGTGGATTATTTCATAGGTAAGAGAATAGTAGTATGGTTTCTCCTACAATTCGGCATGGTATATTCATACATATTCAGGCATTGACACATGTTCATTACACAAGATTGATCTTCCATCATCCATCTCTACCAATGGAAGACATTTGTCTCTCAGAGGCTTATCTGTGTGTAAAGTCTACAGCATCAAAAGAACACACAAAACAACCGAGACACTGCACAGATACACCGAATGGTGTATGAGCTAATGGACATGGTTGTCATCAAATGAAAGAATGTTTTACCTTCACCAAACAGCTGGTCAGTGTCATCTTGGTGCAGAATGACTTTTTCCAAAGCTACAGGAAGTCTGAGCATGTTGCAGACACAGCCCATCAAGAACATTTACAAAAACCTATCTCCGGTTTATACGAAGCTACAAATTCGCTCTTAGAGTGGCACCAACACCCTTATAAAATGTTTCATGTATAGTGATTTAAAAGACAGCCAAATTTCTGTGCACACAGACGATGCTCATCAATGAAGAGAGAATTAAAAAGCATGACATCACAACCTCATTAATCTCACTATTAATCTCAGTCAAGAAGCTGCTGGTGGAAATCTCAGACATAAACAGCATAAATATTCACTCCTGAACGATGAAAAGGAAATGTTTTAGAATGTGAATTTATGGATGTTCACCATCTTCATATACACTGTGTTACAACACAGCTGATGTTGCATTAAAAACAAAGGTTAAAGTTGAGGTATGGTTAGACTTCAAACATCATGCATTGTTTGAATTCATACACACTACTCATAAGATTAGGTTGATTTGTGCAGGCTGAAGCTATACACAACTGCACTGAAGGTAAAACTAGCAAGATAATGAAAAATATAAAGTGTCCACAAAATCTCCATACAAAATGTCTTCCAATATGTTTTCCTTTTTTTTTTTTAACCGAGATAGTCTTTCAGAATGCCTTCGCCAAAAGATCGGGATCTGGATCGGGAAACTGTCACAAGATTGCGACGGACTTTAACAGGAAACATGGCAAGCACATCACACACGACAGTGTTGTAAAACTTAATAACAAATTCAAAAAGACTGGAAGTGTTGCAGATCAACCGAGAAGTGGACATCCACAAACATCCACTGACAAAGACACAACCTATGTCAGCCCCCTATGTATGGAGACATTTGGAACATCCTGTATAATAGAAAAATAAATACTAGAAATCATCAATTGACTTGTAAGGTGGCATGAAAGCACAGAGGGTAACATCGACGCCTCACAATTCCGGGGTCTCTGGGTCAATCCTAAGCTCTGATTACTGTCTGTGAGGAGTTCTGCATGCTCTTCCCATGTCAGTGTGGGTTTCCTCTGGGTTGTCTGGTTTCCTCCTACCTCCCAAAATCGTGCCAGTAGATGGACTGGCTACACTAAATTACCCCCCCAAGCGCGAATAAGCATGTGAAGCAATGTCAAGGCATGCCTTACTCCCAGTGTTCCTGGGATAAGCTCCGGATCCACCCTGACCCTGATAACCCAGCTACTGAAAATGAATGAATGAATGATTAATTGAATGAATGAATAATCATGTGGCTGTAAGTGATTATGGCGTGCAAGCGGACTTATACACTTACTTGGGAAATCGGTCCTTCAGCATCTTCATACATTGCCTCGTAGGCCGAAGCTGTTCAGTGAACTTTGCAATTACTCTGTATTCAGCTCTACAGAGCTTCATGTTACTCATCTATCCACCTTCAGAGGGAAAGAGAGGAAGCGAATGTTCAAGACTTGTGCTGGCTTGCAAGTATAATATTACAGCAATAAGTACCACATGTATTGAGAATACTGTCCCTGGGGTATGTTTATATAGTGCTGTATTACTGTAAGAGCTTAAGCCATCTACTAACAGAGAGAACAGTAAGTGCATATGTGCAGCGTGACAGTGGATTAAAAGCAGATTGTCTCAGCAATTTATCTAAAGATGATGCTGAATATAGTCCATTTTATACTGTGTGTACACACACACACACACACACACACACACTACACCATCTTTCAGATTTACTGTTAGGCTGAGTGAAAGAAATAAACACAGCTTACACTTGTAGTGCATGGCTTTCACATTATACACATTACTAATATAATTATGTTTAAACTGATATGAATAAACAGCGATCATCAGTTAGTTTGGTCTGTATGTGCAACATTTCATTTAGTAAATCATTACACAGCACAGACTAGCACGTAGCGTAGAAGACAACAGCTCAATTCCAAATACCTCCCTACTCCCTCTCTATGTGTCCTATATAGGGTACAAACACCACTAGCTACAGACACTAGCTAGAACGCTGCACATCCAATAGGAACTTATTTGAGACACAACCGCAAACCACTAACTCACTCTTCCTTCTCGGTAAGACCACAGACAGCAAAAAAACACTCACTTAAACCTCGATACACCTTCAACAACAGCACGATGGAAATCTACAACAGCGGTAACTGATCATTTATTATCCAAAACACAATGAAAAGTACATAAATCTTCGCTTCTGCGGTGTATTGAAATACTTCCTGGATAGCTCCCGCGAACGAGTTGAAAGGCGGGCGTCACAAAAAAATCGCATTTCTGATTGGCTGGGCGTTCGGAGCTTGAGTAAAGTCGAAGCTGATTCGCTGAGACACTACTCCGTGTAAAAGGTCAGTAAAATGGGCGGAGTGCTGAGAATGTATGTAATAACAGGTAAAGTTTGCAGTTTTTTGTTCTTATGTTTTATTTATTTATGTAGGTATTTATTTATTTTTTTTTAGAAAGTAATGACACTTATATGCATCACGTTCCTAAATATGTACATTGTACTTTTTTTGCCTCTGTGCGAGAGCGAAAAATATAGAATATATCCAAATAGCTTGTAAAATAAGCTAATTTTAACCTTTTTTTATGTGGACAGAATTATTATATATAACATGGGACATAGGAATATAATGTCATTTCTGATTATTACAAAATCCTTTTATAAAGTCACCATAATGAAATAATGTCATGCTCTGTGCAATATTTACCTGCCTTATAGGCATCATGTCACAGTTTAAGCTCAGTAATTGAAATCAATGCTAATGTGTAAAAATGCTTTGTGTAGCTAATGTGATTTTAATATGGCAACATGAGTAGGAACAACTTACTGTTTACATCACTGTTTTTTTTTTCTCTCGAGTTTTTTGTTTTTTAATTCAAAGAAACAATTATTTATTCACATAAAATGCTAAATCTGTGAAAGTCTGTAGTAATTAAGCATGGAGGACTACATAGAGTTGTTTTCATTTTGAGGTGAGTGTTGCCATAAATCCTTTTTTTTTTTTTTTTTTTTTTTGTATTAATATGTTTTGCAATGATGTTCTTTTCTTTACAATATCTTTACCTTTATAAATTACAGGTATATTTTTTTCTCCTTAGACTGAATTCCTGAGATGCCAGAGAAGCAGTTTAAACCTGAACCACAACATGAGTGTTAAAGGTGAGTAAATAAATGCCATACTTCTCAGTACTACTCTGAAACATTGCTATATTTTCTAGAATTTCAGAATTACAATGAATGTATATTTAGCAACTTTATAATTACTTTATAATTTATTATAATTATAATAAAAATTATTATTAAATGAATACATTGTCTTGGTTAGGTGAATTCATTGAAAGGAAATGATTCAGAAGTGAAACCTCGCTCAGTCCTGGTAGAGCAAGGGAAACTTCTCCTTCATGGTATTCTTTCTTTCTTTCTTTCTTTCTTTCTTTTATAATTTTACCAGGGTACTTGTGACAATTAAACCTGTTCTTTTGGATTAATCATGATGCACCATGACTAAACATACCTTACAGCAAAAACGTCAAATAATAATCGTTCATTTTTTATGTTATAATTGTTATAACTCAACTGATGTACAGCATTCAATGACAGCATGAGGTGCTTGAGGCATGCACTTTGTGAATGTACACACATCATGCCATATGTATGTGTGTGGACGGTCAGGACTGTCTGCTCTTGGTCTGAGCATTGCAGATAAATATCTACGATGTTAAGACAGCATTAGTGTCGGTGGATATAAAAGGCTGAGCTCAGGCAGGACTGCGTCTGTTTCCTCTTTCAGGTATCAGAGAATCAGAGGTCGGAGAAGCGGTCTGTGTAATAGGCATAAAAGGATCAGTGTAGTGGGGCGGTTTGGAAAAAAAAAGATAAAAATCAAAGCTTTGTAATGGCTTTAAAAGCAGGGATCAGAGGTGCTGGGTTTGGGTGCAAGCTGGCCGGAGAGGCTGTGGTGTGTGTAAGGCTGCTGGGGGGAGGAGGAGGAGGTGGAGGAGAAGGAGGAGGAGGCGAGAGAGAGAAAGAAAAAGAGAGAGGCGACATGTAAACAGGCCAGTGGTACACACAGTGCCGTTAACCAGCTGTGAAGCCTGCACACAGTGGGAGATGAATTTGCAAAGGATGTTTCCCTGTGATATCCAAGAGACACTCCACTGATCTCTGCTCCTCAGCTCTTGGCACACTATTGTAGTGCTAAGCACTGTGCTTCTAATGGCACCCCTATACCTTAACGTCTGGGGTGCAATTATATTCTCTCCTGCATGTAAGATGCAAGGCTTCTGCTTTATGCAATTACTTTGTGTGTGTGTGTGTGTGTGTGTGTGTGTGTGTGTGTGTGTGTTTGTGTGTGTGTGTGTGGTTAGGTTGCACAAAAATATAATCCTGCCCATTTGGTTATTTATAATATTTATACTACTGTTAATATAGATATATTTCAAAATATGAATGCGTGTAGTCTTTTGCCATGTTTCAAGAAATATGGTATATTCTTTTCTGTGTTTCATAATGCTCCCAGCTGGCAAGTTTAATATTACATGATGTTCTGTTTATTCTTTCACACTTTCTTGTGAAGTGAAATTCTGACTTTAACAGCCCATAAGCTATAACGCAAGTATTATCAAAGCATCAGATTATTATGGGGTGGGGGGGTGGGGGTCATTAACACACAACCACCCCATGAAGTATCATAGCAATAAATTTCACTATAAAGTACAGGACATGCTCTTGGCACAGCATTTTAAGACAGGGTTTATTTTTATTTTATTTATTTATTTTTTTCATTTATTTTATTATCGTTTAATGAAGCTAATTAGATGGCAAGTAATTAAACATGACTGTGCTCTCAATGGCCTCCTCCCTTGTTGTAAATTGCCTCAAAAAACATGTGTATTATGAAGAAATTTATTGGATTAATCGGGGATAGAGGGTATTTCTTTCTAAATGGGAGAAAGCTGAAACAAAGACTGCAGCACAGGCTCATTAATCTTTGTCAGAGGGAAGCTCCGGTGCCATTTGCATGAGTGAGGTGGCAGCTCTGCAGAAAGGCCCCCAGATTTCTCCAAACTGTTAACGGTGCGTCAATCAGGTCTAACCTAGTAATACACTCTCTAAGGAGTGGAAAGGGCAGCCCTTCAATCGTGGCCTTGAAAGCAACCATTTCTGCTCAGCACTAATTACTATAATATAAGGTTTAAAGAGAATAATAGCAGTATGGCTCTTTTTGTTTATTTGTTTCTTTATTTATTTAGTTTTTATTCTAAATAAGCACAAATAGGCCGGTAGTTTTCTGTTGTTCTCTGTTAAATTTTGTTGCATTTATGTTTTTATTAATACATTTGCTCATTGTAAATCATTACCTATAATAATGCACACACATATAT
>JAFFST010047619.1:487990-504196 GCA_022414735.1 Noturus placidus
AAATACACACACATATATATATATATATATATATATATATATATATATATATATATATATATATATATTACTTATTATAATGCATTTATATAAATACGTGTATATATGTAAATATATTGTATCTCATTTATTTTTTTCAATGTGTGTGCATGTATTTTTTTCTCAGCTTTCATTTATTTATTTATTTGCCTGTATCTATTTCTCTGCACATGTTTGTTTGTTTATTTATTTATTTGCCTGTGTTTGCTTCTCTGCGTTGGTTAATGTGGTTATTTATTTATTTTTGCATGTACTTACTTCTCTCCGTTTATTTATTTATTTATTTATTTACTCATTTCATTTTTTTTTTCTTTTTTACTTTGTCTGTTTAAATATAATTGAATATCCTAAACAGGTCAATTCAGTGTTAAATTAAATGATCCCGTAGCAAAAAATAATCCCCCTTAGTCCTCTTAATGCAAAGTGAACTTCACTCTTTTCTTTCTTTCTGTCTTTATTTTATTTTATTCAACAGCGTACTCGAGGTCATCGCCGAGGCATTTGAACCGATAATTGGGTTCAGTCATGATGCAGCGTGCAGTTCAGAAAAAAAAATTATAAGAAAAAAGACGCAGCATCTCTACAAACACTGATGTCTTTGTTGAGTTCCCACACTGAGTTCTAATTATCTCAACAGGAACTTAAAACAGAGAATTTGAAATCCGCAAAATAGGCACGCTGTTCTGTGTGTGTGTGTGTGTGTGTGTGTTTGTGTGTTTATGTCAGAGAGAGAGAGAGAGTGAGAGAGAGAGAGAGAAGAGACGTGCAGGCAGGCGTGTGTCTCGGTGTCTGGTGTCTGGGTTGCCACTACCTCTGCCGCCACGGCTCACGCTGGGTTTTTCTCTCCCCCATTCCTAATATCCTGGAGGCATTTTTCTCATTATCAAATATTGTTTGATGTCTTTGTTTCTTGATGATTAACCGTGGTCACCAAACACTGGTCTGGATTGTTTAAAATTTAATTTTCATCTCTGAAGTGCCCAGAGAGCATCCGACTGGTGGGGATGCACATATTTTATGTATGCTATTTTTCACACTGGAAAAAAAAGAAGGGGGGGGGGTATGGGTTAGATGCGATGAAAACAAATGGCTGGTAATTTTCCAGGAGCATCATTAGAGTATTCGGGATGTAATTTATCATCATTGCGCTTGTCTTTTTAGGCTCAGTAAATGAATATATGGCTGCGTGGTGCTTCACATTAAAGACGAGCACGTGAATTACCTTAGCGCTTTCTTACTGAGTGGATCAGATTTTACACGCACTTAAAGCATTTCTGTTGTTTAGTCTCACTTAGATTTTATGTAGCAATGAAAAAGATTAGATTCACAATTATAATACCATCTGCATCTCTGTTCTTTTCTTTCTTTCTTTCTTTTGGAGTGTGCATGCATGTAAACATGGGATCGGTTTGGAGAGGCTTGGAGGATGGATGGCTTGGTTAAGTGATCCAAGATTCATGATATATTTATGACATTGTAAGCAAACAAATAGGGGAGCGACACTCTGCGGTAATGTCACCATGTCAAAGCCATACTGAAGACGTGAAATATCTCCGTATCTCGGGGCTGAATAGCCCACCATTGTATCTGCCTAATGACATTATCTAGTAAAAATTTGGAGAGAAAGAGAAATGGCAGAAATGAACAGTACCATTGTCTGGCGTGTTATTTAAACAAATTGCGAATGAAAAGGCACAGAGAGACAGAGAGAGAGAGAGAGAGAGAGACAGAGAGAGAGAGAGAGAGAGAGACAGAGAGAGACAGAGAGAGAGAGAGAAAGTGAGAGAGAGACTGCTTGGTAAATGAAAGGTTACGCTTTGCCCCGTGTGTTTGTATTGTCAATAACTGGAGAAGGCTGTCAAGAAAGTGGAGAGATAAAGGTCAATAACTCTGACAAATGTGTTTGTATTTGTACACTCCCGCTGATAGCAGCTCGCCGCTCGAACCCACGTTTCACACTCTGCAACAATAACACAAATATTTCTGCTAATAATAGAATAGTAATTATTCTAACAGAGCAACCTGTAGCTACAGCTGAAGCCAGCCTGCTGAATGTCACTCAAGTGTATCACAGGAAGAAGAAGAAGGAGAAGAAAAAACAAGAAACGCATGGGATATTTGCGACGATGAAGTGTAAACAGAAAGCGATTATGTTTCCAGATTATTTTGTGTATTCTTCCTTTCGGCTGAATAAACATGCCTCCTGGTGAATTATGACAAATTCGGACCGGATGTGGAAAAAAGGACACTTAGGATAACACTTGCAGATTCCACATGTGCTTCCGGTGATCTGATTTGTACACACATCATGACAACTCTCATGAAGATACTCTCATGTTCAGTGGTTGTAATGTCCCTGGTGTGTGAATGTGTTTTAATTAGAATGTGAAATCACGTGTTTTGCTGTAGGATTAGTTTAGATGTATAGTGGAGTGATTTTTTTTATTTTTTTAACGGCCATGTTTTTAATGGTGGACGTCAGAGGAATGGCTCGGCGCTGATGCTGTTTTAATTGCTGGATAAGGAGCCATGTTTAGTGTATGTGCTCGGTTGCTATAGAGACCCGGGAGCTTTCTTGACAGGTTTATCTGGTGTGTTATGTAAAAGGAGGTGTTAACTCTTACAGTTAGGCCACGTGCGCAGAAACCATTTCAGAGACAATCAGGGGACGTGTGTGTATGCAGATATGTGTGTTTGAACAAGCAGATATATTTCATGTTTGCTTTGTTGAATGTCTTTTCGATTTGTTTGATTTTTTTATTCGTTTGCCTTTTTATTTATTTATTTTTTCAAGGTTGGCCTGAGAACATCATGCATGTTATGTTTGAAATGTAATGTCTAAACCTTTTTTTTCTCTCTCTTTTCTTTTTTTAAGAGTATTTATTCGAAAGTTTAGGGTAAATGTGGTTGGGTCTTATTTCTTGTAAGGTTTAGAGTAAGTGTGGTATAAATGATTTGGTGTTTTTTTTTAAGTATTTATTGTGAAGTTTGTTCCCATTTTAGTTTGTTGATGCAGTTCATAATGAAGCCTTGTTTTATTACTGAAAACTAGAACTTTCTTTTCTGTGACTAAAAGAAATGAAGTGCACCAGGCGAGAGAGAGAGAGTGAGAGAGAGAAAGGATAATATAAAATATATTTGTTTCTGTACTGTTGTGAGCTGGTTTATAAAGCCGAATTTGCTTTTAGTGGAAATATTAATTCTACGGGGAAAGCAGGATTTTCCTACCTCCTCTTTTCCCTCTGCCGGCCGTATTACTTGCTGGTTTACATTTCATGTGATTATGTAAATGCAGAGCTGTTTCTGTGCATTATGGGCCGGCGCATTGTCAAGATCTTTTGCAAAGCAGTCAAGTAGCTATTTCTGTATTCTGTTATTATCTGAGAGTGCAACAAAGAAAGTCTTTTGTTTGCAGTTTTTGCTGCACAGCTCCTCTCTCGTTCATGACTTGCTACTGTCCCCTAGTGGCAGTCAGCTCCTTTCCTTTCCTGGTTTCAGGTAGAGGGAATACACTTTTGCAGGTCTACTGCTTCTCTCTCTCTCTCTCTCTCTCTCTCTCTCTCTGTGTGTGTGTGCGCCCTCCTTCCACTGGTTATCAAACTCAAATATTTGAAGCACATATTTGTCGTATTGCATGTCAGAGGGCTCTAAAGGTCCAATTATGCGTGTGTGTGTCCACAGTGGTTTACCTTTCAATAGGCAGCTTAATCAGTGTCAACAAAAACAGGAACCCCGAATCTCGCCATCCATTGTGGGGCTGTAACTTGTGTCAATAAGGTATTGTTTTCACCAAGTGACACGTTGAACCCAAGGCGAGAATGTTATCAGACCTGTGGAATAGGGCGTGCTGATAATTGTGCTAAAATGCAAGTATGATTATTTGGACAAGCCCAGTGTAAATGCTGCAGGGGAACAGCTCAGATATCCACCCACCATTCTGTAACATGTATCCGTCATATAGGAGATAGGAGCAAAGTTGAACAAAGTCAATCACTGTGATGGGATTTTATGAGAGACAAATATCAAATATTTAGAATTTTATATATATATATATATATATATATATATATATACTGTCTGTTTTTATTAAAATAAAATTTAAAACAGATAATGTGTAGTGTGTGGACTGAATTGATCATATTTCTGTGTCCTTTGCTGTGCAGCATTTTTAGGCTCCCTCTAATAACGGAGAGTGCTAACCGTCTTAACTGACAGTTCACTGATGTGAAGTCAAGTCACTCATGTCAAATGACCAATTAAATGGGGTATAGACGATGGCACGCTGGCCTCTAGTGCCTAAAGCCTCATGGGAGAGAGAGGAGATGAGAGTCGCCTTCATTCCTAAGCCATTTAAGATCCCCATCATTATTCATTACAGTGCTGCACCATGAGCCAGTTTCAGATGTGTTTAATTGTATGTCATTCATTTCAAGCCAAATTATATAATCGTCTAAAAAATATGTCATATATATATATATATATATTTTTTTTTTAATTTTACTATAAAAAATTATATATAGTATTTTTTAGTATTGTATTAATATAGTATATATTTGTTTTGTGTGTGTGTGTGTGTGTATATGTGTATATATATATATATATATAATATAATATAATACTTATTACAACTATATAAATACTATTACAGTGATAATTTTATTATTTAATACATGTTTTAGTTCACTAGGAAACTATTGTGCTATTTGTAGGCAGTAGGACTGTTTCACACCTGTTCTAGTGTCCGAAGAACTAATATATTTGCTTTGTCTTTAAGATACAATTTAGCTGAGATTGATCAAACGCCATGAGGATTAACATCCCATTTTCACACACAAAGCTGACTTCTCTTTTTTTGTTTGCCGGATCGTTGGCTTTCAGCGTTCACCTCTGACCCCAGACGTGCTGTTTCAAACCACTGAGAGTCTTCAGTTCTACAGAAAGCCTGCACAAATAAATCCCATCATTTCCTACTGGCCTTGTTTTCACTATTCTATTTCTTGGAATTTTTTTTCTTCCCCATACTGCAGTCATGCAGATCCACGCTGCATTAAAACTCAGCAGCATGACATCCTTTTCTGAAATCTTTTTTCGATATATGTTTACATCCACATTATTTAAGATTCACTTATCTTTGAGTAAGAGCTCTTACCTAAGTCTAGTTCTGACATGTGTAAAACTCTACATTGTAGATGATGATTAATTACAGTGGTGTGAACAGGGGGAAAAACAAAATACAAGATCACAAGCTTCATTGAGATCTGTGCCTAGTTCACATGAACACACAGGTGCACATGTTACAGTGTGTGTGTGTGTGTGTGTGTGTGTGTGTGTGTGTGTGTGTGTGTGGGTGGGTGGGTGAAGGAGACTTCCATTTCTTACACATAACTGCTTCATTGGTTGTAGAATTTCACTGAACATACTGCAGCACTTGCAGTATTTTTAGGGTCATATCAGAAGATAAATATTTTGACGAGGAAAATAGAGGCCAGACTTGAGACACGAACGTCATGCTGGGACCTCTCAGGCATTGCCACATGCACTAATGAAAGCTCTTAACAACTGATTTTATGAAAATAAAATCTTTAATACTATAAAGAGCACTTTTCTTCAGTTAAACCTACAGGTAAGTATATTGCATGTAAGTACATGTGTGTGAGGTCACACAGCTCTTCATTTACAATGCTTCTTACGGACCTTGTTAATTTTTACAGCTGAAGTTAATTTTCTATTTTGTTAGGGTGTGAATTTCAAGGCAAATTGATTCTCGGCGAAATATATATTGTAGCACGGGTGAGATTTATAACCGTGCTAGTTATGGAAAAGTATTACTGGTCTCGGGGGAGGCCAAATGACGCTTTACGGCCTATCTGATGATGAAGAAACCAGTTTCTTCATGCCTGTTCTATCCTAGTCTAGTCTCTTCATTCTTTTATGCGTCTCCATCTTTCTCCTCTTTCCTCTTATTGCTGTCCTCCTCCTACCAAGCTCACAGAGCTGACTAACCACTAGCCAAAAACAAACTTCGCTCTTATAGCACCATTTCAGCACCATAAATTTACTTTAGTAAATGGAAAAGTATTACTTGAATACTTGAATAAATGGAAAAGTATTACTTTTTTTTCCTTAAAGAAATGTTGAAGTTATTGGAGTTATTATACAGTTATTGCATTACAATCATGTGTATTTTGTACATTTTATAGATGGTAAAACTTAAGGTACCACATGTCCTCAATTTGCCTGTTCGGATTATGACTTATTGGAGTTAGCTCTTGTCAAAGGAAAGACCAAAACTCATGACAATGGCCTCCTAAAAGGCATTTTATTGAATGCATTCCCAATATGTGATAATGTGACATTTAAAAAAATGGTTGACCTTTCCACCAGGATAGCACCTGCGTTTACACCTGGTACTCTCGCATGAACTCATTTATTCACAAGACAGAGAGTTGTGAAAAAGGAAAGATTTCTGCACAAGCTTTATCCTCCTCCTATATAGCTATATTTAGAGATTTTAATATATTGAGGTGTATTTCACATCTGTAGTGGGGTTTTTTTTCTTCAAATTTGCTCTGAAGATGATGTAGCCTTCTTAATGAAGGAATTATACACGTGTCACTTACAGTTTCTTTACGAGGAATAGTCTTGGACCTATAGCCTTAGAGGAAAATAGTGAAGAAAATTGTGAGCATGTTTGCATAATTAGGGGAAAAAAAGCAAAAACAACAAAAAAAAAACTTATATATATATATACAGAGAGAGAGAGCGCAGTCCCCTGACTATAGGGCAGGTACTTCCTGTAGTTCAGCTTAAATTTATCTCCACAGTGAGATTTATTGTTTTGGTTATAAAAAGAAGTAACTTAACAAAGAAATAATAAATCTCCGGTGATTACTATTTTTTCCCACCATAGCCGAGCCAAATGAACGGAACAGAAATGCCCTTTTCCTCTTTATTTCATTAGCATTTTTTTTATTTCACTGTGCTAATTGAATAGCAGATTATAAACATGTGTACAGTCCTGATTCGCAGTGATTTAATGACTTAGCTGGCAGTGGCCCATTCATCATATCTCCTAATGAGCTGAGATACACTGACAAGTCAGTCAAGGCTCTGAGTGCAGCTCTGTCACTTTGCTTTAGCACATGGTGCTAACCAAGATCGCAGCTCAGATAGAAGAGGCCACATTTTGCAGTCGGTTTGTGTTTCTTTATGTGCGGCTGTGAAATATGCACGTGTGTATACATCCTCCAGTCCAGACGTAAACATGGCTGTGTTTTGGTGGGAGGACTGGGTAACTTTTCTCCTTCGAAATGTTTTTCTCTTTGTGACCTAGTGGTTTCAGTTACTATTACTATAATGTATCGCAAAGCCTAATTTTACTTTTTAGCATTTGGAAATACCTGATGCTATTTCAAGACTGTAAAGCACTTTGGCTCGAAATGCTTCTTTTTAAAAGTGAGATATAAATGGAATATGCAAAAAAAAATATTTTTTAAAAATTGGAACAGTGACTTTATCATATTGACTGGTTTGTGTGTAATAATTTAATAAACTGCTTTTGTATTGTATATTTTTACACACCTTATTTTTTAAAAGCAGAATTACAAGGATGAGTCAAATGAAAACATTAAAAGTGCAAGATAAATTGGAATTTAAACATATCTGGACATTAGCTAAGTACCAGAGCACTTACACTGATCAAAATGGAGATTATGTGGGGAAAAATGCAATAAACAATGAAAAAAATAGATCATCCTTTTAGAATAAAACAAGACTGAAAACTTTGAGTCTACATTAGGGCTGGGAGATATAACAATATAATATCATGACAAATTATATCACAAAAGATTTTTATATTGGATATCGTGCTGTTATGTCTATATGATAAAAAATAATGTGATTTAAAATGTTTTTTTTATATAATACCAAACTGACTGGAAGTGGCTGATTTTATGTTAAAAGTTTGCATAATTGTATAAAGTTGTGAAATTGTTAAAACATTTGCTAGCTGTTTTTAGAATATAAATAAAAATCTTAATTTTGTATATAAGGATTTTTTTTGTATATACATCCTAGATGAGACACACTAACAGGGAGAACTTGTTAGTTTTTTTTTTAGCAGCATCACTAAATCATGCATCACCATGAAGGTTCACCAGTCTCTCATTCTATCTTATCTGCATTTCCCTTGCCAGCTGCAGAGCCTAAATGAAATTTATTAGGCTTTGGAGTAACTAATCATCTCTGTGTGGTAATTACGGATTAGCCTCTCATCGGGGGATGCTGCCGCTGAGGGCTGGCCCGGGTTTTCCAGTTGGTATAAGAGCTTGTGGAAGCTCTGGGTTTGCCAAAACATCATACATTGATGTACAGTTTCAGAAGGCTCTGGGGCGCGCCCGAGCCTCGCTTTGGACCAACGCTGGCGTTTTCAGTGCAGCATTAATGATGTCGTCTAGAAATGCTGCAGACATGTTTGAGGGATTTATGAAAGAGAAGCTGGGTCCCTTTAGACAGAAGCAGAATGCGCCATCTCTGGAGCTGCTGTGCTGTCAGGGAGCCAGTGCAGTTGTGCTGTAAAAGAAAGTCTCGCTTGCCAACACATGTGCCAGGAAGAGAAGTAGAAGGAAATAGAAATAGCAGATAGCTACAGAAGAACAATGTCTTTCTTTTTCTTTTTTTTTTTTTGATGAGGAAACTTTAATGATGTTCTGCTATGAAAGCATCTGGTGATGAAAACCCAATAATTCTCAGATGTATACATGGACATATGCAAACATATACACACGTCCTGTACATCCAAAACTGCCGGTACATCTCTGTAGTCTCTGTGGACCAGTGCTTTCCCATAGCTCTCGTCTGACAGGAGACCACAGTTGTGGAGTTTTCCTGCTGAAGATGCGTTATTACTCTCCAAAGCCTGCATATAAACTAGCAGAGACTTTCAGTGTCAGGGTTTCAGGATCTCAGAAATCCCCCTTGTCTGATTCCTTTATAAATTAAAGCAAAACCATCAAGCAGATGCCAGAATCTGCACATTAAAAGAATTAAAGCATCATTTTTGTCTACTAATTACTTTTCACTTCAAGGGATCAAAACAAATTGAAATGCAGGGGTTTCTCTAGGTTTTCAGAGGGCTTAGGTGCTGACTGGGTTCGGGAGGGTGGTAATGGTTGGGGTTTTGAAGTTATTAAGAAATGATTATGAAATTTTAAGTTATTATATTATCCTACATTATTCATTCATGAACCTTATCATTAGTCATTATCCTTACCATATTTGTGTAAGAAAGCTGTCAACGCTTATTTTACTTATAGTTAAAGGTCTATTCATGTCACCAAATAACACATTTGAGATTTAATGAAAACGAATGTCTTTTTATGTTAATTCGGCTTAAGGTGCTCCACAAAAAACACTTAGGTGCCACACCTAAGCCTTTACTATGGTAAGGAAAACCCTGTAATTAATTTATTGTAACTGATTATTCCAAAAATAATAATAAACAACATCAATCACAACAGTAGGTACTATTAAGTAATCCATCATGTATCAAATCAAAGATCTGTTTATATGAAGTAGATAAAAAATGTCCTTTTAATCCTATCTGTTTTCTTTTACAACCTCTGTAGATAACCATGTGATATAAGGTTTAATATGCAGCCATACCGACAGTATGATTTCATAATGAGTCACACACGTGACAGAATTCTTTCCATACAGAACATATATAAAACACTAGTATGACCCGCAGTATGACTAGAATCACAGTTTTACCAATTTGTCAATATGAAAATAACAGCCATCAGAGGATAATGGTGAAGGAGCCGATGTGCAGGCGTTCATGCTCAGGCCTTTTAAGAGCACAAGGGCTGGCTCTTCTCTGCACTAATGGAGCACGGGAAAATGGCCGTGTCACTCCTGTCAACGTATGGTGCTTTAAACCAAGACATTGGTTGCGTTCCACCCAGGCCAATAATTCTGTGCCATTAAAAGTGTACGAAGGAGGGTCTATGAACGAATGGCTTTGCACACTCTTCAACAGAGTGCTTGAATACAACCCCCAGCCCTCCCCCACTTACCTCACCCCCTCCTCTCCTAATTCCCCATCACTTTCTCAGAGGAAACTTTTGGCATGGGTTGAAAGCATAACGACCGGTTGCGCTACAAAAGCGATCATAAAGTCAATCATGTGGCCAGAATTACTGAGCAATCTCAGTCAGGCGCTCCTGCTTTCATTGGCGTGTCAGAGGTGCTGCCTATATGTTGTGAGTGCACTTGAAAGGTAGGTGGCTAAAACAGGAGCAGACCGCCTACATTGGATCCTTGTATCTTTGACACCGGTGTAGCAAGGAAGCAGCTGTCCCGCAATTACCCACATTATAGGCATTCAGAGGTGAACTAATGATTCACCCAAACTGCAGAGAAAACAATGATATCATTCCAATAATATACTATTAGCCAATGCCTGGTCTTTACTTAATTACTGGTGTAAGTGCTGTTGATTTACACATATGATTGTGGGTTATATTATCTGTATGTTATAAAGTGTGTTTCACATCTTACTGAAAGAAACTTTCATTGTAATCAGGGCTGCCCGGTATATTGTTTGTTAATTATTATCTCACAATTGGGTTTTGCAAAACTCTAAACAAACCGCAGATTTGTATTATGTTCTGTGATCGTTCTGACTAATTACAGACATGTTCCAGTTATGTTTTCTTTGGGGAGTTTTTCCCCTTAATAAATCTTGCTATTGGTGTGAACTATTTTGGTCCACATATTAAGTTTAGTAGTTTTGTCCATTTTGTGCAGCCCTACACTCTTATTGGTTTCTCATGAATCCCTTTGAGAGGTAAAGATTTTCCACTGTGGAATGGCATTGGAACTCTCTCTGATGGGGAGATGCTCTGTTGCAGGGTTCTACGTCGAACATTTAAGGGTTCCCCAGAGGGTCAACTGAACTGATAAACTTGTTAGGTTTCTAGATGCACTGTTACTAACTATGATTCAATGGACAGCAGTAATCTAATTACTGACCTTATTCGGAAAAAGACAATATTGTGATTAAGGTGTTTAACAAGTCGCTTTTAGAATATTCCTTTCATGATTCTGTTTTACGTGTTATAGAACATTGATCGGTTAACGGCACACGTCATTATGTCACCGTGCCACAGTGTCCGACGTTCCCTCCAGAATTTCATGTACCGACATACAGTTCGTCTTTGTTATGGTACCGTATACAGTTTTACATGTTTCATTTTTTATTTAGTACCCCATAATGACAACGTGAAAGAAGTTTGTGTGAAATCTTTGCAAATTTATTAAAAATAAAAAACAAAAAAGCACATGTACATAAGAATTCACAGCCTTTGCCATGACACTCAAAATTGAGCTCGGGTGTATCCTTGAGATGTTTCTACAATTTGATTGGAGTCCAGCTGTGGTAAATTCAGTTAATTGGAAATGATTTGGAAAGGCACACACCTGTCTATATAAGGCCCCACAGTTAACAATGCATGTCAGAGCACAAACCAATCCATGAAGTCCAAGGAATTGTCTGGAGACCTCTGAGACAGGATTGTATCAAGGCACAGATCTGGGAAAGGGTACAGAAACATTTATGCAGCATTGAAGGTCCCAATGAGCACAGTGCCCTCCATCATCCGTAAATGGAAGAAGTTTGGAACCACCAGGACTCCTCCTAGAGCTGGCCTCCCGGCCAAACTGAGCGATTGGGGGAGAACGACCTTAGTCAGGGAGGTGACCAAAAATCTGATGGTCACTCTGACAGAGCTCCAGCGTGTCTCTGTGGAGAGAGGAGAACCTTCCAGAAGAACAACCATCTCAGCAGAACTCCATCAATCAAGCCTGAATGGTAGAGTGGCCAGATTGAAGCCACTCCTTAGTAAAAGGCACATGACAGCCCACCTGGAGTTTGCCAAAAGGCACCTGAAGGACTCTCGGACCATGATGAAACAAAGATGAAACTCTTTGGCCTGAATGGCAAGCTTCATGTCTGGAGGAAACCAGGCACCAGTCATCACCTGGCCAATACCATTCCTACAGAGAAGCATGGTGGTGGCAGAATCATGCTGTGGGGATGTTTTTCAGTGGCAGGAACTGGGAGACTAGTCAGGATCGAGGAAAAGATGAATGCAGCAATGTACAGAGACGTCCTTGATGAAAACCTGCTCCAGAGCGCTCTGGACCTCAGACTGGGGTGAAGATTCATCTTCCAACAGGACAGCGACCCTAAGCACACCCAAGATATCAAAGGAGCAGCTACAGGACAACTCTGTGAATTTTCTTGAGTGGCCCAGCCAGAGCCCAGACTTGAACCCGATCGAACATCTCTGGAGAGATCTGAGAATGCACCGACGCTCCCCATCTGACCAGATGGAGCTTGAGAGGTCCTGCAAAGAAGAATGGGAGAAACTGTCCAAAAATAGGTGTGTAAAGCTTGTAGCATCATACTCAAAAAGAATTGAGGCTGTAATTGGTCCCAAAGGTGCTTCAACAAAGTATCGAGCAAAGGCTGTGAAAACGTATGTACATGTGATTTTTTTTTTTTTTTTAATAATAAATTAGCAAAAATTTCAAACAAACTTCTTTCATGTTGTCATTACGGGGTATTGTTTGTAGAATTTTGAGGAAAAAAAATGAATTGAATCTATTTTGGAATAAAGCTGTAACCACAAAATGTGGAAAAAGTGAAGCGATGTGAATACTTTCCGGATGCACTGTATACGTACAAATAGACGATTGCTTCAAGCTGTGGGCTGCGTCCCAACCGCATACTTACCTACTATATTAGCTGAAATACATGTATTTCTCCTCCTATATAGTAGGTGAGTATGCGGTTTGGGACACAGCTGTGCTCTCTTGTCTGCCCTAAAACGGTTGAGCACTGCCGTGTGTGTATGTGTCCTGTCACAAAATGCGGCGAATTCTTATACACAATATTAATAGTGTGATTAAGGTGTGTACTACAGGTGTGTCTCTAATACACGTCAATAATGTGACTAAAACAGGAATACTCCACATGTCTTAATTTGATTTGTATTTACTTCTAGTATAACTTTAATCAGGTTAAGGTAATCAATAATCACTGTTTACATGCTAGTTTCTTAAGCAGAGTATCGTCTTAATTGGGTTAATATCGGATTATTGTCCATGTAGGCATACTGAATGTTACCATACTCTAACTACATGAATAACTACTGGTTATTCATGATTTATGAATAAAAAGGCATGATTCATGTGCTTCCGAAAACTCACTGACAGTAAAAGAGTTTTAGCCTAGCGAGAGTTTTTCTTATTTTTAATGTCGCAGTTTAATCATTTATGAAAACTGCATCACCAAGGAAACTCTGGAAATCATATTTTCTCGCCAATCTCTGATCTACAGTATTTATTCCTCTTACACCACAGTGGTTTGACAGCTAATACAATTTTTATTTGTTAGTGAATGACACATTATACTTTCTAACTGTTTATTGTTACATCTAATGTTCTAGAACGTCTGCGAGACAGGTTATCACTTGCATAAGCGGCTATAAACAGTAGCCTTCTCACCATCGTCTCTTTTTTTCTCAGTCAATAAATGGAATTCAATTTGGATTGAAAGCACTAAGACCAGGTGTTACTGAGAAACCAGAATGTCCTATGTCTTGAAGACTCTCATGTGGAGGAAAACTTACTAACCATTACAAAACACTGAAACGTTAATCTCCTTGCAAAAATAATTATACAATTATATTTTTAATATATGTCTGTTTATTATATAAAATATGTCCATTTATTATCAGCCTTAGTTTATGTACATTATTATGTAGATACTTAAGTTAGTATTAGATGAGTGCATTAATATGTTTTGAATTAATATTGTTTAAATTAAAGCTCTACTGTTAGAGCTGTGCTGTTATAGAAATTGAATTCAACAACACTGTTATAAAATGATATAATTAAGCAGTTACCCCCCTACACACAGTCCACCTTGCAAAAGTGACTGTGAAACAGGGTTTATTATTGGGGTATGGATGGCAAGAGCTTCAGTCACAAATGCTGCTTAGCTGGCTCTGATTAAATAGGAACCATGACTAAAGAGTTATCTGTATTCACTTCTATTTGAAAGACAGTAAATAGAATTGGATGTTGTGGTTTAAATCACATAGTCATTGACTGAAAATGTTAATGTAGGATGTGATCAGACTGTCAGCAAGAGGAATTTGTCCACTGCCACCTAGAGAGGGATATTGCAGTATGGTTTTTGCACATTTGAGAGTTCAGTGCTGTAAAAACCACAGATGAGTCATTCACCATGTTCTCCACAAGTCCTCTATAGTGAGGAGTACCGATGTCTTTTTTTTAACGCTGTTGGTGGCATTACTTGTCACTCGTCTGTAGGTTACATTGCAGTAAGAGAAAATACCCCTAGCTTTCTGAGACTCCACATGAAATATATCCACATGTGACAATAACTGAACCAAAGACTAGCATGATTTGGAGTAAATTTTCAGTATGTGAGTTTTGCATGTTCTCCCTGTGTCTTTTGTGGGTTTTCTCTGGTTTCCTCCGACCTCCCAGACAATGCTACTCTATATTGACCCCCAGCTGTGAATGAATGTGTGTGTATGTATGTGTGTGTGTGTGTGTGTGTGTGTGTGTGTTCTGAGATGGACTGGAGCCCTTGCTTTACGTCCAGTGTTCCAGGCATATGCTTGGGATCCACCATGGCCCTGACCAGGATAAAGCATTTACTGAATAAAAGTCTCTAGAGTATAGACAATCCATGAAAGTGCTCTGTTTGCATGGTTGCATCTTCAGCCATGCCCATTTAAGTTGTCAAAGGACCAGACAAGGTTCTTTCTGGCCCCTTAAAGTTGCAGTAATGTTAAAACCATGTGCCGTCCCTTGTGCCTGTGTAGAGTAGAGAGTGCAGTGTGGGTTTTATGCATACAGATTATCATGGGCTTCTGGGCCTGTCAGTGCCTGCTGCAGGGGGCCTGCAACCCTCACACTTAAAACAATGTTGCTCTTCAGTGTGTGTGAAGAGAGTACGAGTCAGCAATGGGAAACACCTGTGAAGGGGTGAGAAGGCACACAGCCAAAGTTCCACAGAGCCGTGGCGGTGGCCGACCCAAACCCACTGGCCCATGAGGTGTGAAAAGGAGGAAGTGTGAGGAATTTGGTCACAGTTTTGTCTCATTTCTTACAACGTAAACACAGCAAAGGAGCTCGGCCGCTCCAGAGCCTTTGTCGGTCCATCAGGTTTGTGCACCATAACAAATGTATGGGGAATATTAAAGAGTCGCATCTCTGTATTGTATAGGAGTAACTTTTACCTGTGTTGTAGTGACCGAGCAGTGTGTATGAGAGAGTTAATTGCATGGGAATGGACCGATTAAATGTAATTATTACCACAGTTCTAGTTGGATATTAATATTGCATGCTGTCAGATAAATGTCTCCATCTTGAGTTGATGTCTGCATGGCCATCGTGAAAGGAGCCTGTGTGGCATGAAGACATTTTGATTAAAAGCATTTGTGCCCTCAGCAGGCCCCCCAGCTTCAAAGCTTGTTTGAAATGATTGTGGTGAAAAGAGCTCAGCCTTTTTTCAATTGTAATATTTTATTACTTATGGTTGTACTATGTAATGCTGCTATATTTAGTGTCTACAGTAAATCCTGAAGCAAAAACATGTATACTTCATTCAGTTTGGCAATTCTCAGTTCATGTGTTTCAAACATATTCACAACCCACTTACTTTGGGAGAGTCGGTGTATTAGTATTTTTTTATTATTATTATTATTATTATTATTATTATTATTGTTGTTGTTGTTGTAAATGTATGGTTTTCTCTGGGTTCACCAGTTTTCTCCCACCACCCTAAAAACATGCTGGTGCTGGTTGGTGGATTTGCACAAGGTGTAATTGAGTGTGTGAATTTGTGTGTACATCGCATCCCATAAAAGCCCGTCCAGGGTATATTCATGACTCGTATCCAGTGTTCCCCATATAGGTCCTGTATTAACCATGACCCCGACCAGGATAAGGCAGTTACTGAAGATGACTTAATGATAATATGTTTTTATATATATATATATATATACAGTGGTACCTCTACCTACGAGCAGCTCCACCTACGAGATTTTCGACCTACGAGATGGA
>JAFFST010047619.1:517900-527900 GCA_022414735.1 Noturus placidus
TATATATATATATATATATATAATGTGGTAAAAACCCTAAAAGTCCTTGCTAGCTGTACAGTAAGTGTGATTTTGTCACACTGTGAATGTCATACCTTGATCAAGTAATGGGATAGTAGCTGTCAATATGTCTGAATGGATTATTTAAATGCATTTTTTCTCCCTTTTCACTTTTGGGGGATACCAGATTTTTGAAACAGTAAAACTTTATTGTGTTTGAGATACTTAATGCAAAATATTACAGTTTAGGAAAACTTCCCAGAGACCCGTACTATCCATACTACTGTAAAATAACCGGTACCAGTTTGCCTCTGTTATAGAAATAGTCCTTTTCTTTTAATCTCACCTGTAGTATTACAAGAGCACTAACTCTCCTGACCTCATCAAGTCTAGTTGGGTCTGAAGCCCATTACTCTAAAAAAGAAACAGCTGGCCTATTGTTTTTGCATCTTGCCAGCTGTGTCTATTTTCATACCTCATTTTTTCCTTTTATTCAGTTAAGGCTTGCTGTAAAAGTACCATGTTGTGTTTTGCCAGTCCTGAACTCTTATCCTATGACCCGATGCTGGAGCACACTGAAAGTGAAAAAGAAAAAGAAAGAGACGTTTGTAATCATGTAATCCAAACATACACTCACAGAATCTTATTACACCTCGCGACAGTAATAGTGTTTGCAATCAGCACAGCTCCGAAACTGATTCCCTTTTGTCTCGATGCTGGCCAAATTTCAGCGTGGCTGTTGAAGACTGATGTGTTTGTCTTGTCTATCACACTCTATGAGAGGTTGAAAGTTTTGATGCTTAGTCAACAGGGAAAATAAATTCCCTGGCACTGGCTACGCTGCTGCTTCATGTCAGCTAGCCTCCGCTGGCCGAGCCTGTGACATCAGCACTCATCTGTAAAACTAATGGCTGCAAAGGGGGACTCCCCCGCCTCCTCGCCATTCTCCCCCACCAACCAGCCCACATGTAAACGGACATTAAAATGAAACTTGAGCCTGGCCCTGGAATCTGTAAGGTGTACTTTTTTTTTCCTCTGCCATTTTTTTTCTTCTGGTAGACGGTGAAAAAAGCGTGTAGGTCAGGGAAAGGTGAGTGCAAGGCAGCAACAGCACCCTGGGTGAACTGACTGAGGAATCCGAGATTAAAAAACTCCAGAAGTGGAGTCCGAGATAATCGCAGGATCTGGAATTCACAATAACAAACTGGCCATATATCTACCTGTCTCCGGCCTTCCTCTGAGGGAGAGCCACAAGGTCACCGAAATGGCTGCATTCCATCAACAGCTCTTTCTTCTCCCGCTGGTCTGCTGTACCAATGAAGTGTCTAGAAGGATTGAAAATGGAGTCCCAGAAGCAGACCTTTTGGCTGTTTAACTCTTCCCTGACAGGAATGAACATTCAGTGTGTTTGCTCTTGCACTCAAGCAGTAAAAGTAGAGACTGAATGTGGCCCATGCTAGCTTGTCTTGCTAGGACTCGTCATCCTGATGTCCTCTAGTTGGACAGCAGAAGTCGCGCGGTTGGTAATGCGGTTATGATTTACACAGCAGGGTATTTTAGTTTCTCTCACTTTCTCTCCCTCTTTCTCTGCTTCTCTGGGGAAGTCTATTTGAAGAGGTGTAATATTATGATAACTGGGTGATTTACATGGAGCCATGTCCGGATCCCCACTCTGACAGCTTCATTGCATATTTGTGTTTGTTCAGATTATTTGCTTTAGCTTAAGTACTTGCATATATCCAGACCTCTGTCATCACCTGCAGTTCACTAGCTCTTCCAACTCATCACAGCCTACGGCATGATAGTCGTGTATAAAGAAGTCTCTTTCCAAGACTTTTTAGACTTCAGTCGTCATATGAGACATTTTTTTCATTGCATCTGTAATGTGTAAATATTGTCGCTTTGAGCTAGAAATCCAGATGAGTGTGATTGTATTCATCCTGTCCAGAGGGACACCTCGTCCTCAAGAAATCTTTCAACTGGATGTGAGAGTGAGTTCACAAACGCGTATCTCATACAATGCATTCACCTGTGAATTGTAAAATAATACACACACACGATCATATTACAGCACTGCGTATTGATTTTTATAAAGGATAACCTCTGAAAACACAACGAGTCTTACTCCACGTGTACGTCTGCCAGAGCTCCACTGCTTTTACCTTAATTTATTGATCAGGCCGGCTGGAAAAAAACCTCAGTCGGCCTCTAATATTCCGCTTATGGCCATATTCACATTATACGTGTTCCAGTCGAAAATTGAATTGCAGTAAAAATTGACTTCCTGTTTGGCCGTAGTTATAAATTTCATTCATATCGACAGCCTCCAAACAGAAAATCTATTGCCCAGCATTTAATTATTGAGAACATCGATTGACAAAGTGATTTATTTGCTGTATTTCTGCTAAACGGCTTAATTGAGCATAGACTTTTGCTGCCCCTTTCTTCTTTAAAAAAATACATTACAGTAATCTATGAGTTTAGATCAACAATCTACACACTGATTGGATGAAGAGTTTTAAACAGACTGGAAAATATTCGCTCCAAAAATTGTTCTGGAGCTCTAATAATGATATTTGTCCCCTCATAAACTAGCAGCAAAATGCAGTTGAGATTTATTTCATCAGCTATCTTTATTGGCCCATTTTATGTTACTCATAACTTTATTACCTTTTGATCTGTATCATCACAACAACAATGGAAGCTCCATGAAAATATTTCTGCATAATGACAGTGTTATCAATTAGGATTATTTCCCCTATTATTTAGTTCAGTGATTCTTAAAGTAAGGCCTGTGAATAGGAGCCAGGGTTCTGTGAATCTCAGTGGATAAGGCTTCTGATCGGAACGTCGTGAGTTCAAATCACAGCACTGCCAAGCTACCACTTCTGTTCCCTTGAGCAAGGCCCTTAACCCAATGAGAGAAATGTAGGTCACTTTGGATAAGGGTGTCTGCCAAATGCCGTAAATGTAAGTATTTTTTTACAGGAAATCACAATCCAAAAGTTATTTTAATTCTTATTGAGATTCTTATAGTTATTAGCTTTTTTGACCAATCACTTGAATTGAATGGGTTTAATCCAGACCTCAATAACTCAAAAACAAGTAGGCCTATAAATAATGTAGTCTTGGACCCAGTATGTCCTTTTGTTGGAAAGTTTAATAATAAAACAAAACAGCTCTAGGGTTTCAATAAATCAGCAGAATATTACTGTACACGTTTGAATAATGAGCCTAATATTGAAATTGTTGGATTATGTTCATAAAAGGAATCTGTGCTAAAGGGGTCTGTGAAATTTAGTTGACAGTTAAAGAGGCCCATGTGTCCAAAAGGTTTGAGAATCCCTGATCTAGATGACCCCTGCATGGACTGTAATTTAATAAACAAATAAAAGGGCATAAAGTCTTTGCTGTGGATGAACATCTCAGAAATTGACATTTACAATCCCACACTGCATTTGTTTCACTCTCGGTTTACGTCACTTTCTGCCGTTCTTCAAAAGCAACCCGCACACCATCACCCAGCCGCAGAAAATCCATATCATCTGTCCCACAGATCCATGATGACGAAGGCGGAGAGAATGCAGACCTCTCTTCTGTGGTGAGATGGATCTTAAAAGAAAGTTCTCGCCACAGAACCGAGGCTGTGCTCATCAATAACTGAACTCCGCTGGCATGCATATGTGTCTGCTCTATGGCCTGCTCTTTCCACTGGCAGTGCAGTAATCTCCACCATCAACCTCCTGAAGGCTAACTCACTCACTCACTCACCCACTCACTCACTCGGTTTATTTTGGTATTTCGCATTACCCTATGTATGTAGGAAGTCGCAGATAATGAAACAGTTTTCACATGCTGGGATCCACCAGACGCAGCAATCAGCAGATTTGGAATCTGAGCCCACTTTAGCTTGCATAAAGCTCTGTTCATGTAGTTACTCCAGTATACGCATTACATCCTAGCATTGTATGACAAGAGCATAAATATATTTAACAACATGAACATCAGATTGATGACAGTGAAGTAAAACAGGTATCAAATGAACCCCTTGTGGAGCCACATATCCGAGCAGTGACTCCTGTGGAGGCTAAAAGCAGTGAATGTAAAAGCTGTTTAGTTTGTATTAAGTTGCATGTGATGCTTCAAAGTGCTGCTGTAGTTCCCCAGCAAGAGAATGCTAAGAAGCACATTACAGCATTAAGTTAGTCCAATTTTCCAGCAGTCTTTAGTTTACCCCTTTTCCAGAGGCAAATGGAAAAGGGCCGGGACCCCGTGGCACTGAGCAGGGCTCCTCTGTACTGCCATATGGTGATCTCACTGAGCCTGGCTCAAGCAGAGAGATTAATGGCAGTCCAGCCGAAAAGCTGAGGCTCTGGGTCACGTCTCAGGCCCAGGATTAGGCTCACTTCAGGACTGGAAGAAATTACCAGAGACGGTGAAGCGCATCACAGATCCACCACCAGCATCGGTATTGAAAAGAAGGGAATCCTCCTCACATCCGTGGAAGATAAAGTGGAAGGAATGGAGCAATGTGACGGGTAAAACACAGCTCCTGGCAAGGCCACGGTATGTGCCGAGAACTACTTGCTTGTGCATGCCTACACACACACACACTAACACACTTGGACACACGTGCACGTGCACACACACACACACACACACACACACACGAAAGGGAACGGGATATGAGAAGCCGCAGAAGGTGAGGCCCAACATTAACCCCAGCTCCAGGCCTGGATGAGTCCTGGGGCTGTCTGGCCTTCATTTGGCTCTCCTGGGTTTGATATGGGGGTATCATGTTTAGCTTGCCCTGGGGCTATGCTGCCATTGAAGCAGTGCAACAATTTGGCTGGCTTCCAGTTTACCTTTGTGTGTGTGTGTGTGTCTGTGTCTGTGTGTGTGTGTGTGTATGTGTGTGTGTGTGTGAGAGAGAGAGAAAGAGAGATGGAAAACAAGTTCTTACACTGATTACATTAATGCAAAACGAAAAAATACAAGTATACATCATGTCTTGCCTTGCAGCATTGCTTTATAGAACCAGTTACTATGGATTCATGCAAACAACCATACTTGATTTAAAAAAAAAATTGCAATGCATTCTTAATGAAAAGTAATTTTATTAAGACGAAAGTTTCCTATAAAATTGATGAAATTCACATACAAATAAACAAATGAATTGATCGAATAAACTCTCTCCAGACTAGGAAATCATGCAACTGACTAGATTGAGAAAGTTACAATCTGGGACTTGAAAACGATACCAGCAGAGTAATTATAAAAGGATTAGTTTTTATAATTACAGTTAGATCACTGGCTACATATCTGCCAAATACACAAACCAAAATTGATCAGACGAACAATTTGAGGCTTCTCCATGCCTAATTTTTGGCAATCATTTCGTGATATGATCTGGCTCTGGTATTAAAAAGAGTGAATTCTACTCAGTGAAAATGAGTTCTGGGACGGTACAGTGATGCAGTGGGTAGCATTCCCAAAACCGTGAACTTGGGTTACTGCCTGTGCGGAGATTTGCATGCTCTCCATGTGTACATGTGGGTTTCTTTTGTGGTCTCCGGTTTCCTACCATTGTCTAAAAACATGCAGGTAGGTGGATTCCTAAATTGCCCATAGGGCTGAATGAGTGTGTGAATGTGTCTGTGTATAGTGTCCTCAAACTGTTGGTCCATCCAGGGTATACTCCTGCCTCACACCCAATGTTCCTTGGATAATCTCCAGAGCCACCATGGCCAGGATAAAGAGGTTTCTGGAAAAAACTAATAAACGCATAGGGGAAAATTTTGCTCTTATACTTTATGTAATCATTTGATTATCATTGTGCTACTTGATAAATACACAGCTGTAATGGAGTAGCAGTCAGTGTGATTGGGGTATTATGGGGTTTATTTCAAGGCCCAAATCCAGTCCTCATGTCTACAGTCCAGCACAGTTTGGTGATTTAATCCATCCATGATTGCAGGTTCAGTAGATGTGATAATGAGGAAATTATTGATGCTCATCTCTTTATTCAGTTTAAGTGACTGAACTAATGTTTCAGTTGCTCCAGGGTTTAGCGATTCTGCGATCGCAGAAATTAGCGTAAAATCAGGAAACGCCACAATATTCGGAGGAGCTTGCAATTTTAGAAAAATTAGTGCAGATTTTCATGTGACATCATCACAGTGTGGACAAAGCCAAAGCACTCTTCGATTCGCGTGCGTGGAATATGAGTACAGCTACAAGGCCTCATTTACCATCAAACATCACTCTGAAAGACTCTGCTAACAGCGTTGCATTCTTTGACAGAGTCAAGCATTATTGGCCGCAAAAAAAACCCCTCCTGTACAGACTGATTCATGCATCACGACTAATATTGAATTCCCAGTTCATCATTGAGGTCCATGTGGATGACCGTGGCTCACGATGGAAGGTGAAATAAATTGCTCCGTTAACCCATTTGCACCCTCATTTCATGTTCTCAGTGGTGCTGTGTTCCGATGATAATACGTAGATGTTTAACAGCCGCATGTGTTATATTTATGGAGTATTTCATAAATGTGATTTGTGCTGTATGTCATGTGTAGCATACTGGGCTTGCCTGGTTGTGTGCAAGTTGAGGCAGTAAAGCGAGGTTTGGCTGTGATAGTACTTTAGCCAGGCGAGTTGTCCCCTGAGTGTCCTATAGAGCAGCGCTGCACTGGTTTTCGGCTTGGGTTTCACGCCAGACCTTTCTACATCCCGCAGTTTATGGACATGCTCAAGATAGACTAGCCAGTCAGTTTGAAATCGTCTGTAGGGAATACAGAGCTGTTTCCTACTGCACACTGTCCTTATCCTCTGTCTTTGTAAAGTAGACACTCCGAAAAGGCATCACGCGTGCTGCTTTGATTGCTAAATTCGGACATCCGGGCAGCTCTATGCCAGTTTTAAAAATCAACAGGATTTCAGACAAAACTGAAACAATGATGATCAAAGAAAGTAAGTGTAACATTTTAAGCGTAAGGTCACTTCCACAGAATGGGCAATATTTTACTTTCATACCCTTGTTCACATGATGAGTTTGAGGGCAGGGAAAAATAAGCATTGCAGCATTTTTTTTTTTTTCTTTTCCAGACGTTCACCATTTCCTCTGCCCCCTTGAACCCGCTTTGCCGCCATCCCCTAGTCCGTCATGTTATTTTTCTTTTTCAGCATCTAATGTTAATGACTCTCACACTGTAGGATTGATGGACATATACAGAAGTTTATCATACATCATTACAGATAAGCTGTGGGCACACACACACACACACACACACACACACACAGATGTGTATATCATGGAAAATATTGTATAGACCTGCTTTCAGTCTGTTCCCTATGGCATTTGTCCTTGATGTAATGCACCTTCCAATATATTTCCCCTCAATTTTGACTATTTACCCTGGTGTAACATTTTCCTTAAACATCTCACAGCTTCGGCATTTGGCAAAATACACCAGAGCCGTGAAATGTGAACATCGGGTTTTAGTCAGTCACAGAGAAAATATGGACGGCGTATAAAATTGTGATCATTTCTGGGATGCTTTATGTTATGGCACCATCACTCTTAAAAGTTGCTAACAAGGCACTCTGAGAGACGGCTGGTGCAGTGGAGAACTGGGGAGATGGAAGCACTTTAGTAAGATAAATCTATCACACTGCGCATGAGGTCATCAATTCCAAATTTCCGTCTTTTTTGATGAGCGGAGGCGGGCCTACACAAACAGTCCCTCTCTCCCCATAGCGGGAGACTGAGAGGACTCTTCTCCTCACTCCATCTTTTTAACCAGACGGAGCAGTTTGGGCCTGTGCTCTGCAAACCTGACACAGCTAAACAAGCATATTAAAGGCCCAGAGAGCAACAGAGGGCTTTTGTCCTCCACAGCGCAGAACGTTTGCTTTAGATTTCTATGAAGCCCATGCTGCATATTGCACAGGGAAAGTATTTTAAGTTGGTGGACTTCCAGCACTGTTATTTGTGGAGGAAATGAGCACATTTTGGCTACTGTCGATATATTGCTATATATTGAAAAAGTTCACTTCTTGCTTGTCAAACAGTTATCACTTTATTTTTATGCTTCTACTATGTATTAATTCGACTTCCTGTTCCATATATATATATGATTGTTTTGTTTTTTAAACAGTTTAGTTGGCATGCTGGAGATAAAAGGTTATTTGATAATCAACCAAGTCATATAAAAATGTTTTATTGTGATCAAATATGATATAAAGCTTTTGTGAGTGATCTCCTCCCATCAGCTGTCTTTTCAGCCTTGCCCTAATCCGATCCCCTGTGCCTCACATTCCACCAGCACTAAAAAATACCACATTTGCACTGATACAAGATACAGAGGATCAGTGTGTCCCTGGGGCAGATAGTCTTGGAAGGAACATTTCCTTGGATCTGGGGATTTGTGCTGGAACATGCAGGACTAATCACAGCACCTGTGGCCTTCATGACATCGCTGCGTGTCACATGACCAGACAAAGCTTTAAGCAGCCTGGCCAATCAACACCTCTTCCTGACCCCACATTAACCCACGCAAGAAGCGATCCATCTCCCAACCTTTACTCACTTAGGCTCATTACTCAAAAAGTTCACGCATGTGAGCAAACGGAAGACTCAAAATTGCGAGAAGGGTTATTAATAATTATGTAGTGAAAAAAAAAACAACAAATTGAGAAAACAGCTAGACTGATGATATGAGCCAATCTGCTTGCCTGATGCAGAGTGATCCCACATGCAGGCCTGCTTGTATATCTGGGAAATATTATTTTGAGGTGATGGCTCACGTCCTCCTCAAAGGAGGACCATATTGGGCCTCTGAAGAGCGTAATGTGGAACAGAAGGGCAAGGTTTCACTCATTGTCCAGGACATTAACCCCAATCAACTTTGGGAAGGCATCCTGACATCAGAGCGGGTGGAGAAGGATGAGAGAATGGGAGATAGGACAGGGATGGATCAACATACCCAGGATTCTTCCCTTTCTACAAGATTTAGCCTGATTGGCTCGTCTTTTATGATCTGTACTTTGATACTCCTGGCGTCAGAATTAGAAATGATTTAAGGATACTTATTTTCATCCTTTTTTTGCTCCTCTAAGCTGTTAGCTTTTGGCCCGTGTCCCTCCAATGACTACATCCTCCTAACATCTGCTTAGGTCTTTCACCCATGGGAACTTTGAACACACAACTATAGAACGTACGGTAAATTCCACCTATAGAAGGGATGTAACTGAATAGGAACCAAACACAAAAACTGATATGAGTATGCGCACTATTCAGGTCTGCAACAGAAAAGTCACACAAGCAGGAGGTTTTTAAATTCATGCAAGCATTGTTGTGTATGCGAGTAAGCGGTCAGATATGAACCCTACAGGACAAATAAAAACCACATTGAGTAACATGAACATGAGCTGCATTTAGTGTTCACTCATCCTTAGTAACTGTCTGGTCAGTGGTTTAAATTAAGCTGCTGGTTGGTTCATGTTTTGTGAAATATAACCAACAAAATTTGTTAGAAAATATAACTGGGAAAATGCAAGTGGGATTACAACAAATTTTCCTGTCTATTCTGTCAGTTTAAGCACATATTTTTATTTAACCTCCTGCTGCTTATAAAAACTCTTCACAGCAAATACACATCGCTATGTCATAAAATAGATGGTTTACGTTACAGCTCAATTTCTACTTTATTACTGTGAATCAACTGCTGCTTCTCCTTAGTACATACTCTAGAGACAAATTCTTCTTGTGTACGTGGAACATGTCATTAATCAGAGCCCGAGGCTCCCATGTCTCCTTGTCCCACATGCCTGTCCAATCTCTGTGGGCTCGTCCCCCAGATGTCACCACTGATGACAGGTAAAGCAGCCCTGAAAGTCAAAGTGCCACTGTCACTTTTCCGATGAGCATGTCATGTATGCTTTTAGCAGTGTGCATATTCATCAGACCTCTCTCCACACTCAGCAGTGCCCATGG
>JAFFST010047619.1:532900-542000 GCA_022414735.1 Noturus placidus
AGATTATATTCTGTTGCATGTAATATGACATAAAACATAAATAATGATAGATTCTCAGCACATCTAGAGATTTGAGATTTGCCTGCATGGTAGTGTGTTCTAATTGGAATTGGCAGCGGCTCTGTTGGCAGTGCCTGGTGGCCTGCGCTTGGTCAATGGCAGGTTGGATGATGTGAGAACCCATGACATCACTCCGTTAATGGCTTCTCTCTAAATGAGTATCCTCACCTTGGGGAGATTTTTTGCAAGGGTTCTCTCTGTTACTAGCCGCTCTGACAAACACCACTTAAGCCCCGCCTTGTGCTTCCTAAACACATATTTAATCCCTTCATTAAAGATATATGAAACTAGAAATTAGTGGGGGCTCTGGATTAGGTCCTCACACTCCGTACAGAAGCTCTAATGGCTACACACTGTTGAATATTCAACTTAGTGTCTATCTACATTACAGCACTGCCTAGAGAAGCTCAGGTAAAGCCACGGTTTAAGGAGGGTGTTTACAGTCTCCTAGAAATGACGTGACAGTTGTTATTTGATTCTATATGTTGACTTATTTCCTTTTGAAACAGGAAGTTAGAGTGACTGTGCTTGACAGATTAACACAACCGCCAATAGTGTTCAAAACACACTATGTTCCTGCCAAATCTTAAAAAGTTTTGACACTAGTTTAGCACACTAGCTAAATATGGAGAGCAGTGAAAAGTTTAACATGAGTCTTTCTAATGTGGAGTATTTCTCATAGTCCATGCCTGTCAACTTTAACGAGGATGATATGATGTTGCATTGATGGTGAAAGAGAGCCACAGGGTCATCACCGAACGGTATCAGACATGCCTGAATGGTAGAAAAATTCTGTTATTTACTCTACAAATATATGAGCTCTAATGGTGTATAAAGATTCCATCATGTTCATGATCAGTCATGATCATAGGTAGTAAAAATAAAAGTAAGTGCCTACCTGGTAAATCCAAACTTGCACACATTGATTTACTTGAACGAGAGATGATAGGAAAGGGGAATACTATGTGGCAAGACGTACAACCAAAAATGCACTGACAAACCATGATTGCTGCTAATGAGCTGTTACTGTAGCACAACACCCACCACGGGAGGTGGGACATACTATATATACAGTGCCCTCCATTAATATTAGCACACTTTGTAAATATGAGCATGCTCTCATGGATATCAAACAATTGCAAACAAAACACAGATTTATCAAAAAAATATATCTTTGTTGAATATATGTGTGCAACAATTATTGGCAACCGTGGGCATGAGGTACTTTTCCATATGGCTACCTCTCTGTATGCGCCAAAACCACCTCTGATGTTTATTGCCAAAAAGCTCTGTTTTGGTTTCATTTGACCATAGAACCCGATCCCGTTTGAAGTTCCAGTACTGTTTGGCAAACTGAAAACGCTTGAGTTTGTTTGTAGATGAGACTAGAGACTTTTTTTCTTGAAACCCTTCCAAACAACTTTTGGTGATGTATGTGACTTCGGATTGTAGTTCGGGAGACTTTCTGACCCCAAGACGCAACTAACATCTGCAATTCTCCAGCTGTGATCCTTGGAGATTGATGGCCACTCGAACCATCAAGTTCACTTTTTATGGCCACTCGAACCATCCTCTTCACAGTGCATTGAGACAATATAAACACACGTCCTCTTCCAGGTTGCTTCAACATCTTATTATTGCCGTGATGGGTATTTTCAATGCTTGTGCTATTTTCTTATAGTCACTTCCCATTTTATGAAGCTCAATAACCTTTTGCCACACATCACACCTTGGTCTTACCCATTGTTATGAATGACAAAGGGAATTTGTCCAGTGTGTTACATAATATTTATACCCAGCTCATGGTTGAACATTTTCCTGTTCCTACTCAACAAATATGTGTACTAACAAAAATGTAAAGTATTAATGGCAATATACATCAAATACTACAATTTTACACAGCCTTCTTTGCTCATATTTACAAGGGAGCCAATATTAGTGGAGTGCACTATATATACATATATGTACAGTATATGTTCTAGAGCGCTTTTAGTTGGATGAATAAAACGTTTGTACAGGGTGACTTATCAAAAAAGTCATTGTTTTCCCAGAAGTGACGATCTACAAAAAATCTAAATGGAAATACTTGTATAAACTTTTGTTTTTGTTTGTTTGTTAGTTTTTTTTTCCCCCCAGATGCACTATTGTATTAGTGTAGCTAATACTACGGTGTTTTGACTTCAGGTGCACTTTAATGTAGGTGAAATTTACTGCTTTGCCAGAGACTCTACCAAAACCATAGGAAAGGATAATAACTATTATGATAAACATTACCATTAATGATTGGAAGCACTAGACAACATTAATTCTAAAGATTTTATATGCCACTCATATTGCCTTTTAAATACTTCTGGTTTCTAGCATCAAGAATGAGTAACTATTCCCAACTCTGTGTCCATCTCAAGATTTTGTACCTTTTAAATGCTTTATTTTGTTATTAAATTCTCTCTCTCTCTCTCTCTCTCTCTCTCTCTCTCTCTCTCTCTGAATTCCATTTTTATCTCCCAAGATACAGCCTGTGAATCACTATTAAGGAGTCCATCAAGCTGTCAAGCAATGTGGGCTGCATGTGTAGTGTGGGCCCAGCTACCTCCAAACATACAACACCGCGCCTGGAATAATGGAGGCGGCTGGGCTTTTTTTTTTTTTGTAATTTTTTTTTTTTTTTTTTTTTATGTGGTTCAGGCTGACTTGGAGATTCATTCCCCTCTGCGACCAAATTTGATTCTTTACTCAGAATTGGACTGCTGAACATTACTGAGCAATCTAAGAAGAGGGTTTCAGATGAGGGTACAAGGAGATGGTGGGGTGCTTGGAATGAAAAGTGGAAAAGCTTTCCATTCTGTCATTCCCAGTCAATGATTACGTGGGAAGACTGAACCACAGCTTCTGAGAAATCAAATGAGTGAGATGCTCTATGCTTAACTGAGCACTGACAATGCAGCACCACAGATTCCATAGATGTGGCAGTGTGCTTTAATAACACTAGTTGAAGAGGTTTTCTTTTCTTTCTTTTTGTTACATTGTAATTGAGGAAGTGTCTCTTCTGAAACAGGGCTACAGCCTTTCAGAATTGTCAAGGTTAGAGTTATTGTAAGGTATTGTAGGAAGAATAATGTATGGTGTGATGTAGCAGCTCACTAGTATAGCCAGAATATCAAGTGCTTTTTCGAACAGATGCAAACTGGCCAAATCAGTAAAGACATAGTTTACATAAAGCCATAGGTTACACAGAGTAGGTCAATAGTTAACATAGACTAGTTTTGGAAACTGTGTAGAGCTGTTTAAAATTGTGTAGTGACAGAAACTACCAACCCTGTGACCCGATTACGGATCAGCAGTTGAGGATGGATGGATGGAGAAACTAACAATATTAATATATGGATTAATTTCAATTAGACCTGAGGGTTATGCTCATTATAGAATTTTAAATTATTCTTCTTCTTCCTCTTATTATTGTCCATCCATCCTCTACCGCTTACTCCTTTTTCAGGGTCACAGGGAACCTGTAGCCTATCTGAGGGAGCATCGGGCACAGGGCGGGGTACACCCTGGACAGGGTGCCAGTCCATCGCAGGGCACAATCACATACACACTCACACACCCATTCATACACTACGGACACTTTAGACATGCCAATCAGCCTACCATGCATGTCTTTGGACTGGGGGAGGAAACCGGAGTACCCGGAGGAACCCCCGACACACGGAGTGAACATGCAAACTCCGCACACACATGGCCCTGGCGGGCCTCTTATTATTATTATTATTATTATTATTATTATTATTATTAGAAGTAGTAGTAGTAATAGTAGTATTCCTGATCACCTTACTCATTGTAATACACATTTATTGCAGTCTATCACTGTTTCAAAGTCCTTTTCTGTCTACTAATAATTACCAATGATGGGCTTGATTACTCTCAGGTGGGGTTTTTTGTCTGCTGTCCACTGACAGTTTGAAAGATACAAAACTGTGAAAGATATTGTCTCTTAGCAATGAATGCAGTGACTCAGCAGGTCTGTCAGGGAAGATGGACAAGCTAAAACAGATGAAGCAAGCCAGGGCGCAGGTTTGCGTGCAGCTGCACTGCTTCCTGGGTCGGCACATCTGGTCACTCTCACCTGGCAGTTCTGGAATAGGACATCAGACAGTAGAAGAGCTGTGTGCCCAAACACAGGGCTATACAATTCCAGAAAAATACAAAAAACATAAGGTGCCACACTCCATCATATATGATTGGTCCAAGCTTCACTGACTGCTTGGATATTTGGAGAAATGCTTTGAGTCACAGATACTCTGTGTCTCATTCTTTCAGACAAAGATCTTTCAAATGTTATGGGACCTTTTGAAGTGATTTCAGATTAATTTCACAGATGATGCAGCTCAGAGTTTGGGTTATCATATTGCAATGCTGTTAAAAAAAATAAGGAAAATTTGGCACAAATAAAAGATTGATAAATTAGTTGTTGGACTGAGACGAACTCAACACTGCATGGTATTGGAGAAAAAATGGTGCTGAGAAGCATGGCAGCTCTTGGGGTGAGAGGGCCTGGGCCAGAGGTCATGGCAGGGCTCTTTCTGCACTGCAGTACAGCCCTCTTGCTCTAGAGGCCCAGACTGATTACCGCACTGGGACTCAGCCACAGAGTGTTTTCATTAGGGAGAGGTCCAAGCTCATACAGGAAGGTTCTGGACCATTAATACATTTGAAACGGCAAATGAAAGGGGGCTGGCAGGCTTGCGAGGGGAGTCATGGGTTATTTTGAAATGGGAGAACCCTGTGGAACAGTCATGAGAGCCTCTGTGAATAAATACCAAGATCATCTTAACCCAGACTTTTTTTTCCTCCTGTAAGCTCTGTAGCCAATTTTCCTGCAATTTACAATAAATTGTTTGTGAAATCCTTGTCCATTCTATTCTGAAGTACCAATGCACAAAAACGTGGAGAGATCTGCTTTAGTAAACTGAGAGAAAGAGTGTTATGTGTATATACTGTAGGTCATAGCAAAAATTCCAGAGTAAAATATTTGTTTAAAGAGAAATGTATGGCTTAACAATGTCATTTGAAACACCGGTGTTCATAGTTGTGTCAATACACAGTTGTTGTTCATTATTATTGAGGCATGTCTGCTTATGTTATATGTAGGTCTTGAAACACTTACTGAAAATACTACTAAAGGTGCAAAATACAGGGTGAAAGCAATACAAATAGGTTTATTTAGGTTACACCACAGCACTGACAAATTCTTGATCCTGATTGGCCACAAGATTGATTTTATGTAACAGTAGCTTGGACAGAAATGCTAGCTGCAAGATAAGTTGCAGTTTTATATTAATTTGCTCGTTCTAATGCATTATGGTTACACGTGGACTTGTATGCAAGATGCTCCACATGAACAGATTTTTTAAAATTATTGGTATGGTCATTTTTTCTGTGAGGACACATTTATTTATTTATTTATTTATTTATTTCGGAAGGAGACTCAAGTATCACTGTTTTGTTAAGCCAGTCTGTACAGGATTTTGCAGGGGTTGTTTTGTGACTGTTACTGCCAGAAATGCTCGATTTTGCTGAGGTTTTTATCAGAATTGATCGGAGATTTTGTGCACTTTTTTGTGAAACCTACTCGAATTGGCGAAATTGCAGTTGCACGAAATTGTTTTGCACAGTCTTTGATTTGCACATTTTGTCTGTTGGTACCTTCTATCTATGCTCATGTTTAACGGATGTGAATCGAATAGGGCTTTGGCTTAATGCATGTTGTGATGACATCACTTGACACGTCTTGGCCAAATGCTGTTGAAAATTTTGCATTCATTTCTGCGATCGCGAAATCACTCAATCCTGAAGGGACTGTAAAACTATTAAAGCTGTTACAATACATTTTGTGTTACAGGACAGTCTTTGTGCTTTTGTGCTTTCTCTGTAATATGACAAGTGGCATTTTTCCTTGTTGTTTTATTAGTTTCTAGAAAGAGAGAAAAGAAGCTGGTCAGGACGTTTATAGCTGCTATAACATAAGTGATAACAGGGACATCTGAACTTCTTTCATGGGTGTTAAACGATATTAGACATACGGTAACTATAAATTGCTAAATCATGCAGTATTGCTGACAAATTGCTGTTGTATAAGAGGAATAAAACATTGCGTGGAATGCTGTTATTGGAAAATACTAAGTTTCAGGATGGTTTTGCATAGGGCTTCCATGACTCTGTCTTGCATAGAGCTGCATCACCCCTTCCCCCCCCCATATCATTGATTAATGTTTACATGAGTAGTTAAGATTATTCTATAACTCAGAATCATTATCAAGAACAAATAGCACACCCAAAAACATGTTGAAAAGTTGTTTGCTTCTTTGGACACAGTGCTATTTACATGGTTATTCTTTGAAAAGGTAAATTTATTAGATTACTGCAAACTACCCCTCGATATTTGGGATCTTTATATAAATCAGAGCCTAATGTACATGTTTGTTTTGTTTTTTTAATTATGGAAGAACAAAGGACGTTCGTTTGTGACGTCCCTTCCTGTGTTGTTTGGAAGTGTGTAATACGTCCCTCCTTGTGGCTTCACCAAAGGTATGTATTACCAGCACCCAGGACCATTGTACATCAGATAAAATTCTCAGGTCAGTTTCAGAACCTCTTAATATTTCACCTTGCATGGTTGTAAAATGACTTGTATTGATTTCTCATTTCTTATTTATGCTGTCTGGTGCCAGAGCAAAGCGCTAATCACATACCTTCATTTCAGCTTCATGGCTTTAATGGAATACTGTAGTGTTTATTATTTGATCTGTCCTAATACAGATGTTGAAGGAGCCATTTTGAATTCGTAACAGTCTCATAGTGTATAAATAATACATATTATCGCTAGAATCTGTATCATAACATAAGGCCTGGATTTTTAGTGTGAGTTATGTTTTTTTTTTTGTTTGTTTTTTTTAGCTGTGCCTCACAGTCATTCCTTTGTCATTTCACCCTAGAGGAACATTGTGACAGATAATATGAATAAAACCCTTCTCATCCTCACATCAAGCTTTTTTTCAGTCTATGAAAGGCAGAGGAAGGAGGGGAAAAAATCAAATCAATTCAACTTTTTGAACAGAACATAATTTGGTCAACAGTTAATAACTTTGGCGGCAGCAGCCTTGTGAAATCTCTTTTGTGAGGAGAAAAGGCGGAGGGCTTTTTTATGAGCAGCCATTTCTCTTGCACCAGGTTTTTGTTTACACTTTCATTATATCTCTACTACATTATCTGATGCCTCCATCCCGTTTTCAATCTCGCTCTCGCTCGGTTTTAATCTCGGCCCTTTCTTTGACTGCTCTCCACACACTGAGGCAGGAGAGGAGAGAGGTTGTATTACTGCTCATGAATCAAAGCAAAATGAAATGCACTCTCCAGTCCTTTCCACGTGGTTTTAATTTATAGCAGGGGACTGCAGATGCAAAAAAAAAAAGAAAAGTAAAGAAAGAATGAAAAAAAGAAAAGCTTTTAATGTAATCTGACCACTTAATTCAGTACTTAATTTATGAACCAAGTCTGATGTAAGGAATGTTTTAGAGATAGAATGGATTAGTGCCAATTTCGATCGTGATTGCTATGTTGATGATATAAAATAATAGTTTCAATCATAAGTACAGCATTGTAGATGTTTATATATATATATATAATTTTATTTTTTTAATTTTTTTTATCAGGTTTCTCGCTTCCAAAGAAATCTGTAATCAATATTTTTATCTGCACATTAGTGTTGCAGTAATTTGGTGGCTAATTTCTCCTCCAAATACCTCAGATTGTCTTTCAAGCTCACTCGTTATTTCTAAAGCCTTTTGAGTGGTCCAGGCTTTATTGATGTCTCCGCTGTTAATATTATATCCCTTTGCCTCTCATCTGAGATCCAATCAATTTATGTGAGTTGGATTTAGCTTGTTTTGCCTTATCCATTATCATCAATCCTGCAGGGTCTTTGGTTAACACATTAAGAAGTCCACAGGCATTTGAAGGGAAATGGAATGGAGCATCATGTTTTAGTGCTGACAGCCACAAAAACCAATGAAAGATTATTCCACATCACTGCTCTGTTTGCCTTATGACACTGTAAAGGAGGCTTACTTGCTTAATGCACAGAGTTTCCATTTCCTTTCCATTGATGTGATCTCATCCAAGGAGTAAGGCTGGATTTAGATTGCGTTTGTTATTATTATTATTTTTTTTAATGTGTGTGTGTGTGTGGGGGGGGGTTGATTTGTCACACACTGCATTCAAAACCATATACAAGTGTTTAATTGAATGGAGGTTTTATTTATTTATTTATTTATTCATTTTAGTCAAGTGTTTCTTCATGTAAGTGGTATTCCCATGAGTAAATATCTGCTGGATCGCAGATATTAACATGCAGGAATGATTAGGCAATAAATGCAGTTTCTTTTATTCTAAACACTTCTAAACAAACAACCAAACAAACAAACAAAAAATGAACACATTCTTTTTTGGCTTTTCATCACAGAGGTGCTTAAAATTCAGGAATTTATACTGCTGTCAAACCAGCATGCAATGCATTATTAAGCATTTAAAAGTCAACGGTATGTATTCTTATCTAGATAGAATTGCTGTATATAATGGCATAAACTCCAAATAAATTCTGAATTATTTTTCAAGTTAAACAAGAATACACTTTTAATCAATATTTTGAATTGATTGTTGTAACTAATGATTCTAGCTATTAAACTGACAGTAATGGTAAAGATCTTGCAATAAACAGTTACTGTAAACCCTTTTTTAGTAAAGCAGATTGAATAACAGGGTTCAAAATGGGCAATAGTTTTGCAAGTACAATGAAGATGGATATGTGGTTTGGATTAACTTATATGTGTACAGAAAGAAAGATGAGATGAAGTTAAGAAAAAAAAAACAACTAATATATATAATATAACTAATATAACGATATATATCTACACACACACACACACACACACACATATGTATATATATACTGTATATATATATATATATATATATATATATATAT
>JAFFST010047619.1:545158-561172 GCA_022414735.1 Noturus placidus
TATATATATATATATACAAACCTTAAGTGACAATGATAGTAGGAACATGGGGAAAAAAATACTGTAAGCCATATACTGTTGATTTATGAAGAGCCTTTTCTCTCATTAAAACAACTGAACCCATGACGAATTTGTGCAATGCGTCATTGAGAGTCATCTGTATTTTCTGAAGCAAAAACAAAATGGAGAACAGGATAATATCTGAATGTTCCTTTGCTGCCTGTTTATGACTTGGGTGTTAATGCATTCACTGAGCAGTTTGATGATGATGCAGGGTGTGAGGTGCAGGACAGGGATAGTGTTCCATGTTGTCACAGAGGCACATCAGAGAGCAGAGGGGAACCGCTTCTCTTTTTAGCCCTAATGACCCCATGGTTTCCTTCTGATATTCCTCTGGCCTAATGATGCCCTTTTTCCTGTTATCTCTCCCAACCAAGGCCTCTAGCTATTGTGTAAGCCTGGCGCTGTAGTTGAGCATGGGCAAAGCCGTTGCTTAAGAGGAGAAAAGGTTCAAATGAGAGCAGCCCCGTAAATTATTGAAAGAGAGAACTTGCCTAGGGTGATGTGTAAATTAGCTCGGTCACTGTACATATGCAAAGGCGATATACACCCTGCTGCATTAAGCATTGTACATACCCGACGCTATGACCATGAACAAAGAGACTTCAGTAAGACAGATCTGTAGAGCTACACAATGCTCACATGAAGGAGCACAACCCTGGCTTTGGATTTAATGTTATTGTTGAAGCTAAAATAGTTCAGCCTAAACTTTTTTTCCTGATAATAGCAGCAAGTCTACTATTTGCCACAGTTCTTGTAAATTCACTGAATTTGCACCCATAGTGTTATTTACTAAGCCTGAAAATCACTGGAACTGAGATTGTATGTGCAAATTATTTTAACTCCTGAAGTTAAAAACAATGTGGTACTGTTTGCTAAGTAAGCAGTGAAGCAAGACAGGATGGTATGATGTGGCCTGAAGCGAAGTAGAGTTATTGCTTATTACTATGGTAAAGTCAACTGTTTTGCATTTTTATTTTCACAGTTGTTAACCTGGGCAGTGATGGTTCAGTGGATAAGGTCCTGGGTTACTGATCAGAAGTTTGGGGGTTCAAGGCCCAGCACCACCAAGCTGCTACTACTGTTAGGCCCTTGAGCAAAGCTTTTAACCTTCTCTGCTCCATGGGTGCTGTATCATGACTGACATTGTGCTCTGACCCCTAGCACGCTGAAATATGCAAAGAAAAGAGATTCACTGTGCTATCATGTATATATGTGACCGATACATGCTTCTTCTTCACCTTTAATCAAAGTTATTTAATCATCCAGGAGTGTCTTTTAGATCCAAACTCACCATGACAACAAATAGCACATGCAAAAAATGTCATGGATATCACATACATATCATTTCCTCCTTGTATTTTACACATAATATATGTAGTATTTAATTAGCAAATCACCCACAACTTATCGTAGTAAATCAGTATTCTAGATGCATTCATTCTACCAAAATCTATCATCAGCTAAGCAGTAGGTCTTGCTTAAATGGCTTGTCAGATGTATTTGCTCTTTTATCTGAGTTCAATTAAGAAAAAAAATTATTAAAACTTTTAGCAAGATTACTTCACCTGCATTATGTCAAGAAAAAAAAGCTGTCTTGCCTTCACTCTTTTCTTTCTCCCTATAGAGGGTCTCGGATGGTTGTGCTCGTTCCCCCTGCACGGGATGAAAAGTCAGGTTGGAGTGGCCCACAATAGGTGATTATTGATCTGTTTTAGCATACTGCTGGAAGGAGGCCTGCAGCACGCTGCCTTTGCTGTGCTGTTTGTTGCACCTGCTGTGATTGAGGAGATAAGGGAGAATCGCTTACAACAGGCCGGCCTGACAGCATCTCAGGGTCAGACCTGCACCAACGTCAGTCAATCACAGGCAGGGCAGCATGATGCTGGTTCTCAAATTATTAGAGAGAGAAAGAGAGAGATGAACCTGTCTGCCTGGAGCTCAGTGACTTATGGGAGTGTGTATTGAAACTTGCTTATATGTATTATTTGCAGAAAACATCCAATCAGCTTTTACTTAAAGTTAGTCTTTTTTCATTCCTCCGCACTATTCACTAGACTGCAGAATATATTTAATTTGGAAAAAAACTTCTTTTCACACATCACCGCGAGAAATTCTGCTGATGAACAGCTACACAGACACGTTAGTGACAGTTTAGCCTTTTCTGTTTGCAGTAAAACCTTGAAAATTTCCCTTTAAAGCATTCAGAGACAGGCATTGTTTTATAAAGCTACAGAACGTCCACCCATGTATGGTGCAATGAAAGCACGTTGTGGAGATGCAGTGATGTGCCCTTCACTCTATGAAGAAGAGCTCTGATCTATAATTGGACAGCAACATTGATCTCAAGGGTTCAAACAGTGAAAACAATACTGGAGTTGCACTGAATTTGGTCATAGAATAAATAATATGCTTGCACTTCACAGTAGGTTTTGCCTGTTAAATGATAACAATGCAGAGCTATTGTACGCGTTTGAAAACAACAACATAGTAAACAACACATTGTGATTTAAAGCTGCACTTAAGTGTTTTCATGATATACGTTTTTTGGTGTACTCTAGATGCACATGTCTTCATGAGTACTTCTGACATACAGAAATATTGTGATGGTCATGGCTCTCCAGACCAAAAAATCCAAGAACATATATAAATAAACAAACAAATAAACAAACAAACAAACAAGCAGATAGATAGATAGATAGATAGATAGAAGGAAGGAAGGATAGATAGATAACCCAGTACTAGATATTATTATTAATTAGCCTTTTTATAATTTCACATAAGTGTATGACTTATTATTTTTTTTTATTATTTAAAAATTTTAATCTACTATGATTAATGAATAAATACGAAATGTATACAATGAATGATATTCCATCCATCCTTTACAGGGTCACGGGGGAACCTGGAGCCTATCCCAGGAAGCAACAGGCACAAGGTGGGGTACACCCTGGTCAGGGTGCCAGTCGATCGCAGGGCACAATCACATACACACTCACACACCCATTCATACACTACGGACACTTTAGACACGCCAACATTGTTTTATTAATTAGTATTAATTCATGTTCACTTTATTATTGACATGTCTGTAGTTTTTGAAAGGGCATTATGTAAAATAACTAATTTTATTAGTATCATAAGTGGAATTCCGACACCAAACAAGTGATTTATCAAAGCTATAGTGGGGGAATAAAAGAAAGAAAAGAAAAAAATAGACTCTCTTCAAAACTTCCAAAGACAATGTTTTTATTTTATGATGAAAATCGCTGCGTTCTCATTTCAAAGAGAAAGTATTCTTTGCATTGTTCCATATATGAATCAGATTGTAGACTATACATATAAGGAAACATGTTGCACTGATTAATTATATTATGACAGTGATTCAGTAGAACTTGAAGGCCTGCTTGTTTTATTAATAGTAATACATTATTACAAGTGTGTAATGCTTCTGAAGTAGCAGGCCATGTTGGGCTGATCCATGCTCGGCCTGCAATTTAACCGTGTCTTCTGGAGTCAGTTCTGTAGGCAGTACTGGCAGAACCTACAGACCTTGAATCACAGATCAGAGGAGCTGTGAGGGGTGATGACAGCTGTCATATCTCTGTGATACTCCAAAAGGAAATAGGCAGGCAGAAAGAGTGGAAGCAGCTAATCCTATCCCTTAGTGCTGAAACGATGAGTATTTGGACATGCTGAAACACACTGCTCAGCATAAAAGCCACGGGTAAAGAAATAAATCAGGCTGGTGAGAATGACCACTTGTGAGGATAAGATGCTACAGGGAAGAATAGCTCTTTTGTTTAGATGCTAATGCACCACTCTGCCTTTGATGCCCACTATCTACACATCTCCTTCCAGTGAAGATCAGTCAGACATCACAACACACACACACACACACACACACACACACACACACACACACACACACACATCCTTTGAGAGCAAAGCTTGCCAGACAGGCTGACATAAAGGTAGTAAAGATGCATTGACATGCAGGTACGTACAAAGTGTTAGCATAAGCGTCATTCAGGGGGAACAAACCAACAGGATCTTCATTTATTTAATAAGCAAAATAATTAGATTTTAATAAGAACACATTACACCCTGCCACTTCACATCCTCCAGTCAGGACTAGCATCAAGATGATCTATGTATCTAATATAAGAACCTAGTATACTTAGAAATGCAGTGAACAGGTCACAGGTATAGAATGTTGGATGTTAAGGAGTATATAGACTGTAAAATCTGACTGAAAAGACGGACATGAGAAGGATGGAGGTGCAAGAAACAAAGTGCTCTCTGGTTACATTGTAATGGCTCGGTCCGATTTTTCTCCCCTTGCACTAAGTGTGGCAGGGCCCATTAAGGGCCCTCTACAGAATGTGTAAACCCCTGCTATTAAAACCACAATTTGCACTGTCAGCTCCTATGAGCCAAATCTGCAGCAGCCCTCCAAAGCTCTCAGCTTGCTGCCTTTTTTCCCTTCTTTTGTAGCAACTTTGAGGCCACAATAACCATCATCAGTTAAAACCGGCAGATCCATTACACGTCTTCTGCTCCTGCAGCCCTGCATTAAGCTAATATTATCTATTCCCCGAGTGCCACGGCCCTTTGCACAGACCATCAATTATTAATATCTCGGCTCACAGCTAATGTTTGCTCTGAATTATTTAAGTGCATCTTCGTTTATCAATAAACATAAATGTTAAACAAAGAATCATGATGAAGAGTGTGAATAATGCTGTAAAAGTTTACGAGAGGGCTCAGAATGCGCTTTTTGACTGACTTATTGACGCAATATGCAGTCATGTGCTTCTGGGAAAAAAAAAGCAATAAAGACCTATGCTCCTTTGTGGCTCAAATAGATGGAAATATGTGTTTAAATGTGTTTTTTCATATTATTATTTGAATGGTTGTGTTCTATATATCTGCGTTTATATATATATATATATATATATAAAATAATCATCATCATTTTATTGCTCAGATGCCTTTAAACATGCCATTCTCTGGGGTCTCATTACCACTGAATACACCCATAGTGAGAAGGAAATGAAAGTCGCGCTCCAAGATGTCCAACCTGTTGAGAGAAGTAATGAACATGGGCCTCTGCTGCCTCCATACTGAAAGAGAGGCTTATCCCATGCGAGCCTTTGACAAATGGGCAAAAACATGCAAAAGTCATGGCTGTCCCTATGCAAACACACATCGAGCCATTATTGATGACCTGTGCATGCAAAAATAATACAAGCCCTGCGGGTCTTTATGAATCTCAGCTGGTGTCGTCTGATGCCTGTCTCTACACACCAGAGCCACGCTCTTTCCATAGAGGTATGAGGGGAATTCCCTCTCCAGCCTGGGCTACCTGACAGACAAGAGGAAATAATAATGCTGGTAGGAATGGTGACGGTTGACCAAGAGACTGAGTAACTCCGAGAGAGCTTTGAGATGTGTCTTTCAACAAATTGCAATGACATCTACAATGAAAGAAAGATAACCATAAATAGGAATCTAGGAAGCACGTGTTGCTTTTCTGGTCTTGTTTTTCTCAGATGTGTGAAAATAGCATGAGCATATTATGGGACTTATGCCTCCACCCCACACTGTTCGCCCATCTCCTTTCTGCTGCTTGGGAAACAATCTATAAGTTCTCATCAACACGCCCAAGCCTGCTGCCAGTTGACAAAGCGCTGAATGAATGATTTCAGCTTTCAAGTGAAGAGTCTTCACAGCTAATTAAGTTGCTGATGGGTGTTCTTACGAGTAGGGGAAGTGTCTGCCAGATCACAGGCAAACAAGTAGAGTTGCATCAGTCCTGCTAGTCGGGACAGCGGCACTGTGGGTGTGATACAAGACAGGATGTAGTCTCATCCAGAGCCTGTGTTATGCCATCCTCCCGCTTTTCTCTCTCTTCACCTTTCCAGATGACGAAAAGTGCAACAGGAAACCTGGAAATCTCTTGCACGCAAGTGTATCAGCATCGTATCCTGAGCCTGACAATCCATAGCGAGGATTCCTTCCAAATAAGGGCTTTCTGCTGGAACTGATCAGGCCCCTGTGGACAGAATTCATAATCCAGCTGGAATGCTATGACAGGATGGAGTTAGCGTTGCACAATCACTAGCTGGTGAACAATCAACGCATTCTGCTGAAGTCCGCTTGTCCTTGCTGCCTTCGTCCTGCCAAGAAAAACGATTCCCTAGTCGAGATTATTTTTACAGGCTCACTGCTAACATACTTATGGAGATGAGTCCTTTATATACTGAAACACTTCTGGCTAAATTAAGCTGCGAAATTCTCAGGAAGCCAGCTTTTAAGCACCATTTAAATATGAGCTAATCATGTCTGCTGTAAATTTCCCTGACGCCTGGCTATCCTGCTGGGAGGTCAGAGACTGTGGGGTTTGATGTGGCCAATTCACTCCCGAGCCAGAACTATTACAACACGCTCACAAAGTATGCCATTAACAGTCATCAATGGCCGCTCAGGCCCTTCACTCTCTGGCAGTAACTCGATCTCTGCCATGTTGAAAGCTGGGACTTTCACTCCTTGGGCTGCGGGTCAGTCTTTATTTTATCCAGCTTACCTAGCCAGGTGTGCAGACTTCAATAAGCCATACTATAACCCAGACTGGGTTATGATGGCCTGTCCCAGACAGAGGGCTTTAAAACGTACTTAAGTCAAACATACATTCTATCAAGACATTGATTACATCAATAAGTTTTATCCAGTTAATATGGTAAATGGCGCACTTATATAGCACTTTTATCCAAAGCGCTTTACACTGTGTCTCATTCACCCATTCACACACACAACAATGGTAGCAGAGCTGCCATGCAAGGTGCTAACTTGCCATCGGGGGCAACTTAGGGTTCAGTGTCTTGCCCAAGGACACTTCGGCATGGGATCATCCGGGCCGGGATTCGAACCACCAACCCTATTATTAGTGGATTAGTGGACAACCCGCTCTACCAACTGAGCCACAGCCGCCCTAATATGGAAAATAATTGTCCGTTCTAGATGTTACACCTCCCCTTTTTTGGGTTTTGTATGCCCTTTATATCTTTACGTCAGCTGATTTCATGTCTAAGCCACTTCCCTGTAATGTCCAATGCTAATTTACACGAGGCTCAAGGCTATGCGGCTAAATAACATTCCACAGAGAGGAAAGCCATTTAAGGAAGCCAAATAAGAAAACACAAGTCATAATTGACTCTTGACATTTTTAATCATTAGTGTCAGAATGCAGAAATTGTCTGGTCCCTGGGCAACGTAACCTGCAGTTGTCGAGGACACCTCCTCTTAATTGGATGTCCTCGTTCCGGCATAAAGTATTCCATGCATATGTAAAGTTGTATTAAGATATATAGGGGTGGGTTTTATAAATGAGCTCGCCTCCAGCATTTTCATAACCCATGTTTCAATTTCTCAAACATGTTTTCTTTTCTAATTTGTGGCCCTTGTACATTATCAGCTTTGTTCTGCCTGGGCTACAGTCATCAGCAGAGAATTTTAAGTAAGCTCTCCATTACAAGTTATAGGCAAAGAAAGTGCACAAAAGCTCCTATGTGTTTTACTGCTCATCGCAAGACTCCATACACAAAATATTCTCTAAATAATTAACATTTCCAGTCATTTAGGATGTAATAATATGAATGCATGTATTTGAAATTAATAGTTAATGCGTTTTAAAACAAAACAAATAAATATACAAATAAGGGGTGTGTACATTATTTTTTTGCTTGTTTCTTAGATGCGTGCCGGAAAAGTTCACAAGGCATCTGGTTGAGACTAAAGGTCTTCAACAGGACTGTTACTCATGGGACAAACATTCTCCATTCATTCAGTCCCTTCAGGATTTAGCGATTTTTCGATCGCAATTTTCCAAAATGACTGCAGATTTGGGCAAGGATGCATCATGTGACGTCATCACTACGTGCATTCAGCCAAAGCCCTATTCGATTCACGTATGTCGACCATGAGTACAGCTAAAATCAAACATGTGGCTGCAACGATCACAAAATAAAACTCGGAAAAAGTGAAATCCTGTACGGACTGTTCATTAACATGGCAGTCCTTAGTAAATGCCTGGTCAGAATCACAGGGGTTTAAAATAGGCTACTAGTTTGTTTATGTTTTGGGAAATTAAATCATATCAATTCATTAGAAAACATGAATAAAAAAAAAAACAACTTGTCTCATACTTTTTTATAGTTTAGCCCAGTTATGAAGTCGAGTGATTTAGAATTGTAACACAGCCAGAGCCATTTTTAATGAACCATCACGCTATGTCCACTTACATGATGCAGATTTGGAGCACTAAACAGACACCGATTGCCATTGCGTTACACCCTACTAACCATGATCAAGCATTAGATCAGGAACTACTTTTGATCTACTTCGCTACATTGTTCAATGACAGTTTTACAGAAATTTCTGCATCCATACTTTTGTTGAAATTGTACTTTCGACTTGCAATTTGACGGCAAAGACAAGCCTTTCCAATTTGTGTCAACAAATTCCGAGCATGGTATTTCCGTAATGTCATTGAAACAGCTGCAAATCTAGAGCAATAGATGACCATGTACAGTAGAGCGCTGTGATATGTAGTGCTGCATCCAGCTAGCATCTCCCCAGGCTCTCTGCAACACATAGAAGACATGCGAGAACAATAATGGCCAACGCTGTACGATGAAAGATAAATCTATCTCATTAATCCTTTATTCTTCCAGGCTGGGAGGCACATCTAACGAAACAAGCTCTATTGTCATCCTCTGGAATATTTCACACAGATGGTCAGAGAGGAGGGGCTGCAGTGGGATGTCAATGTGTGCATCATTAGACGGTACAGAACCTAGCAGAGAAAGACAGACTCTAGGATGATGATGCTTTCATTACCAAATGATCAGTGTTGGCTTTCTTTCGATTTACTTTGATAAGCCCTGTCATCTTATTTCGAAGTAATCAGGCTCGCTATGTTTATGAAATACGGTGATGACGAGTAGGGTTTGTTTTAAAGAAGGCAAACATGAAAGTGTCAGCAGCTTCAGGTAACTGTCCTGCTTCCGATTTGTTTCTCAGCAGGGGTTTATATAGTGTGTACAGAATGACAAAAGAACGATAAATAGATGGTCGGAGGTTACATGGTTGGAGAAAGGCCGAGAAGGGCGACTGCGTCCTGGCGAACAAAAGCCACCGATTCTGTGCAGCTGAAAAGCAAGTGGAGTCCATAAAGTACTTGATGTGCATATAAACATTTTATCAGCCTGGGAGGCCCTGTAGAGAGGTTAAGCAGAGTGTAGGCTCTGCTCGGTAATGACCGGTCCCTCTTCACTGAATGTGTTGAGGAATAAAGAGCACATTCATTAGTTCATTCGGACCAAAGTCGGAAATTCTGTCAGCACTTTTCGTCCTGTTCTGTGGACTAAATGTATTGCAATTATGTGTTCACACAAGAAATGTCTATTCCCAAGCAGCTTTCAGAATCGTCTGAGTTATAAGGCAATAAAGTGGCACACCCACTCGCTTATTAGTGGTAAAGTGAGCTCTGGTGTTTAAAGGCCATCTATGATCTAGGGTCACTGACACGCTCTTAATCGTAATCAGGTCTATGTGCATTCTGCTTTTCAGGCTGTTAACTATTCAGTGTAAAAAACAAAACAAAAAAGTTACAGTATTGTAAACAGAGTGTATAAACTGCTAATGGGGCCGTCTTGGGAGGATGGGAGTTTTACTAACTAGCAAACAATATGCCAGATTAGAAGTTCCTCTGTCGATCGTATTTCCATTTCTATCCACAACCTGGAATCCTTTGCGCTTTGGATCGAATTCATTTTTCATGCTGAAAAGGTGAAAAGGACATTAAAGTTTAACCTGACGTCCTCTCCACTTAAAATCTAGCTGAGAAATTAACATCCTGTAGCATGTTATGTCTGAACGTTCTCCTCTCCCGCTTTATTGTTTGGGAATGTGCCCTATTCTACCCTGTGGGGTAAATGCAACAAGACAGCACGGCAAACCAAACTGATTAAAAATTCAATTACCGTGTCTCTGAATTCATTTGAGACGTAAGGTGGATATCTGATACACTTTCAACCTCCTGAGATTTTTCCTTTAGATAAGAACCCAGGATTACAGGGCCTGCATGAGTGCTAAGTCTTGGCTCGAACCTGATGAAACACAGGCTTTAGAAATTAAAGTACACACTGCAAATCCATGATTGTCTTAGTGATAAATTCTAAAGTAGATTTCTGCCAATTTAACATGAGTACAACTACACACCCAACCACACACACACACACTCACATACACACTCTCACACAAAGGCCTGCTCGATGCTTTTTTCTACTTTTAATCTCATTGGATTTTCTGAGCAGACCTCTTGACATCTTAAAGTCATTAGCAGACAAGAGATCATATATGTGCATGCTTCCTTTTTAGTCCACATAGAAACGGACGTCATATAAAAGTGCCCTTTGTCTGAAGTTTGATAGTCGGGCTTCAGCTAAAAATCTGAAACGGGAGGTTCGGAGGAGAAAAGCAAACAACGTTGGAAGAGTGAGTGTGGAATTCCTCTGTTGACAGGTAAAGCGCTATTACTAATTTATCTCTCTCCTCTTAGTGCTGGCTAAGCATGGCGAAGAGCGCGGCTGGGAGAGCACACTGGATGTCAGTCCTGTCAAGCCTTCATTTCACCTGTCAGCGCGGTGACTGACGTACAAGCACTTGTTTGGCCTTCCTGTGGTCTTCTCTTGCGTGTCCTGACAGGCGCAGGCCTCCGGAGCGGCGCACTTCGCCTCCTGCTACAGTAGGTCTCTATTCTGTACACACATACACACACACACACACACATACACCTCAAGAGACGTCATTTACCCCTATGAAACAAATCTAGCAGAGAGACAAAAGAAAAGGAAAGCTGCAATATTTGCCTGTCATACGCTGTTGAAATCTGTAACACATTTAGTCATGGGGGTTCGGAGAAATTTCGAATAAGTGAGATCATGTGGTTTAAATATAGCAAATCTATCTACGTTGTCATTGTTGACCTAAGAAGTTTAATTGAATTTCATGCTAAACTAATGGCGCTCTAGTTTAAAATGATAAATATTTTCATTACAAAATCCAATGCGTATTGATTAAACCAGATAAAGACCCATCAGAAAATTGTACTCTAAATTGCACCCAAGCTGATGTTCTCCAGCTCAAAGAATCATCCTAACAATCTGGAGCAGTCTACCATCTGGCGTCTTACAGTAAAAGCTGATACCAGTGGCTGATTTTATTTTCCGTAAGTGCTGTAAGACGGGATTTCCTACGCTGACCACATCCAGTTCAGCCTATATTGATCTTGGCCCATGTTGTTGTTTTTTTTGTTGTTTTTTTTCTCTTCAGCCGTACAGGGTGGACTCTGTATGTTTCTATCCTTTCCTTTTTTCGTTTAATTTCATTTCTTTTTGGTTTCTACTCGCTATCAAACACTAATCTAGTTGAATGTAATTACGGAGACAGTGGTCTGTAATCAGTTTGCAATGGCGGCTTGGCTTTGGGGTTGCATTGCGTTTTGGGGGTAGGGGAGGAGTGCGGTAGAGCGTGCCGCTTCTCCCTGGATATTTCATCACAATAAAGCCTTTGTTTTGGCAGAGGTCTCTCTCCTCCGGCTCTGCTGTCAGCCTTTGATCACGCTGAGACTCTCTGTTCTCCACTCAGACGGACGACAGCAGCTCTCCCGCCCCGCCGTGGAATCCTTCCTGCCCCGGCCAGGTGACAGCAGGTGAGAAAATAGCTGTGTTATCAGACGAGAGACTGGATGAGACCTGTCTACAATGGGCCCACATATTCCCCTGCACAGGCTTGGGATACTCACTTGATAAGTGAAGTAGGGTTCAGCTGAGTCGCTGAAAAGCACTGCACCTCAAAGACATGTCAGAATGAGTGACCCTTTCTGTTTGGTGTTGTTTCTTCCACAGGATCCCTGCTTAATTTAGACACATGTGCAGAATATGCAAAAATGTAAGCGCTACCATGTTTGTAGATGTCTGGATGTGTGCTGAGGAAGAGCCACGTTGTTCTCACTCTGGTTTACCCTATCCTCCAGCTTGCACCACCTCTAATTTAATCCCACCGTAATTGTGTTTGAAAATCTGTATTTTTCAATGTCATCTCTGTTTGAGTAAACACCACACCTCCAATTAAAGACGGCTCGCTTCAGGCCCTCGTATCTGAAGTCTTCTTTGGTTCCGAGCATGCTCAGTGCAGCCCGATTCTGCAACAGGAAGTGTCTCGCTCTCAGACTAGTGCTGCTGGCCAGCCTTAAACGCCTCCAAAGCCTTCTGTCGATAATATTGATGTAATGCGTGGGCATTTTTGAGTGATCCTGCTGTTGGGGGGACTAATGACAGAGCGTGGAGGGGGTGATTGAATCTCGGGCTGCTCGTAGCCAGACGGCACGCAGCCAGCACAGCTAGTCATTGATAAAGTGTCAGAGACTTCAGCCGTTTGATTAGCCCTTCCACTAATGCCATGCTAAGCAGAAACATTACTCTGCCCCCGCTAGCGATGGGGAAGGGAGGGGTGCGGCGCAGAGAGAAAAATATACTCTACAGGGAAATTAACCAATGTGGATGAAATGGTGTACCAAGGAAATTCTTGGATAAATTAACAACGCAATTACATTACATGACACGCCGCAAGATGGATGAGGAAAACTTGGCCGGTATTATGTTCTGTTTTCCAAATTGCAATTTATTTGAGGGCTTTAATGGATGCTGTATTAAAACATCTTGGGCCCCGGTCAGGTTTCATTGTGTGTCACCGAGCCATGATTGATGACCTCCTCTTCCCCGCCTTCTCCCCGTCCTTCCCCCCGCACGCCTCCCCTCTCTGCATTCTCTGCAGATTTGCAGGGAATTTTAAACATTAGCTACATTTATATGGATGCAGGAATAAGCAATTGATTTTCTTATCGCTTAATTTCCCTACACTCTCTGCAGCGAGCTGATAAATTTCAGAGCACTCAATTCGTTCGCTTGCTCTGTCCTATAGTTTCTATCAATAGAGCCATTTGTCTTGGATCACATCTGGAGACCCATCTTTCCCTCTCCCTTTCTCTCTCGCACTCTCTCTCTCTCTCTCTGATCATGACTGTGCTTTCACTTTTCATAATCTTTTGTTCTCATCGCAGTGATAGCTGAAGCTGTCAGAATTTATTTTTATTTTTTCCAAAGATGCCCTGTGAAACAAAGTATTTTTTTTTTAATCTCTAGCAAATCATTAGTGTATCAGGAACATCTGGAAGTCATCGTCTGTGAGCTTAAAACGTTGTGGCAATATCAGAGCTATTGGATTGTACCATTCATAATTACTCACAGGACAGTCGAAACCGCACACGCCCTGCTTTGAACTTGGGAAAGGCATGATGTGAAAAGAGAGCGTCTGCAAGCCAAAAAAAATCCACTCCGTTCCTGCTTAGCACTACACTCACTACTTCCTCTGGGATGCTTTCTGCAAGATGGCACCTCTCAGTGAGAAAGGTTAATAACATACACAATTAATCCTCACCGCATTACATCAACATCAAACCTATGAGCCATTCGCAGGTGTGTGTGTGTGTGTGAGAGAGAGAGAGAGAGAGAGAGAGAGAGAGAGAGAGTGCTTGTATACACGATGATGTGTCTAAATGGATGAATAATGGATGAAGCCTCTGTGATGGGACATGTTTCACTAAGTGGAAATAGTTTTAATGAGTCATAGTGGATTATACTTCCAATAATGGAGCTTTAAGGATGAACAGGAGGAAAGATGTTCAGACACGTCGAAAAACAAACTGAACTTGGGGATGTTTTCCCTCCACATAAGAGAAGAATTGTTTTCACTCGATGACTCAGTGCTGTGGATTTCATTTAGGGATCACTTTAAATTCAGCTGAATATTCATGGAGATATGGGTATATGGCTGGCTGGACTTCTTTTGACATGTAGCACTAGAGCTCAAACAATGTCTTTATATGAGAAAATATTTATTTACAGTCCTTAGACAGCAAACTTGTGCTACTCAAAATTACAATCCCATGAAATGTGTAACTTTACTTTGGACATTAGTTTGGAATGCAAATGAGCTTGGCCATGTAATTTTATTGAAACATGCTGTTTATATACAGTCGTCTAATAAAGCTGGTCCGTTCTCATGCTTCATTTGGGGACGTTTCGGCACAGCTTGCCAGTTTCCCAAGTCTGGAAGTTTAGGAATGAGAGGGAAAAACGAAGTTGCTTGTGGAAGCCGAATGGCTTTTAAAGGCTTTGTCTAAACAAAGTTTTGGATTTGTAAATAGCCGAGCTTATCTGGCCATCACAGCCTCCAGATGTTTCATGAGGCAGACCACCTGCTATGGGAATGCCTTCAGTCTCTCTCTCTCTCTCTCTCTCTCTCTCTCTCTCTCTCTCTCTCTTTCTCTCGCTTAAGAAGGAGAGTTCTCCTCTCACAAACACAATCCTGGCCTCTGAGGGAGGATATATACCTTTATCTTTCATCCTTTTCACACACGCACACCTGCCCTCTAGATAAAACATCTGGACGGTAAGCTAGCTTTACTGCAGGTCCAGCTTACCGTTGCAAAAAAACCAACCCAAAACCGATGGGCGAAAAGACAAATCTTTTTTGAAGAAGTATATACAAGGGCAAGTGATGGAGTGTTAGTGTGAAGAGAACATAAAAAAAGGTGTGTTAATATACTGGAGCCGGCGGCAGACCAAACCACAAGCATACCGCGAATGAAAGTGCTTACAACACAAAGCCCTTGAAAACCACCACAGTGCTGAGCACAGCATACAAAGCTTTCCCTTTTGTAAAACATATCCTCCGTGGAGTTCACGCTCCCAAACTCTGGTTGATATTAACCTCATAATGGACTTGCTCTACTGTAAGTGCCAGAACACATAGAAGCAACAGCCTCTGATGTCTTTTTTTTCTTATTCTGAATTCAGTGTGTGACATGCTAGGATGTTTAGATAATTACTCAAGGTTTGGCGGGAAATAAAATTGATCATGTCAACGTTTCTCCGGTGCGGCTGAGCCAGATCTTGGCCCGTCACATCAGCAGCTCTTCTCTGATTTTTTTAAAGCGAGCTGTTATGATCTGCCATTAGCCAGTGGGCTGTTTTGACATTACTCTTTGATCAATAGAGCCCTCGTTTGTGGTCGAACTGACACCCGTCGGCCATCACTGCTTAATAGGTCGTATGAAGACTCTCTGTGAATCAAATCACAGAATGTGCTATTTGCCCTCATCTTTCCTGACACGTGTTGGACAACACTGACCACAGCAATGGCAGCTTCTCTTTGATGAACCCATCCAGGAATGTATATTTACACAGGCCTGTCTGTCAGTTGTGGCGCACATCGCCTTTGATGGTGTTCTAGAGTCACACTAGTGGATTATATCATCCTGGGAGGCTGTTGTCAATGTTTTGGATGCTGGTGAGGACTTTTTGAACTGAAGTGTAGTCAGTGTGGTTTGGGATGATTGTTTGGTGTGGGGATTATGGACAGCAGGCAAACATACAGTGTGTCCATGTGACTAATTTGAATTTGTAATTATTCGTAATCTACATTTGTGTTACAGGTTAAATAATATATCAGAGAATCACTGCGTGGTTGAATAGCTTTCTCTGATCAATACGAAGTGTTCTGGGTTTTTTTTTAGACTATGCTGGATGAGTGGGTTTTGTTATTATACCACGCTGAAATCTGATTGGTCAGAAGGTGTCGATTAATTTTCTGTAACAGGGGCTCCGACAGTAGTCATTCAAAGTTTATATTAATGCACTTTTTTTTTTTTTAGCATTTTTATAGTAACAGCTCATTCACAGGGACTTGCATGGATGATGCTCCACATCACCTAAGCCTAATAATAAATGCATTATGAATTAAATGGCTGTTATTGAGCACCAAAAA
>JAFFST010047619.1:571090-611911 GCA_022414735.1 Noturus placidus
TATATATATTTTGTGTGTGTGTGTGTGTGTGTGTGTGTGTGTGTGTGTGTGTGTGTGTGTGATGACAACAGACACAGAAGCAACGTTATTTCATCTTGACTTGAAAGCAGACAAGAGGCTCAGTAATGCTGGTCCTACTAGCCTGCTGAAGAGCACAATAATCATAGAGGGTTTGTCCAGCTGGATAAAGTGTTTAGCAAGGGGAAGAGCCGAGGTGCGATTAGAGAAGAGTAACTTGAGCTGAACTTGTAGGACCTTCACACATGCACATTGAAAGTCATATAGTCACCACAATAAATTTTTATATATTTCCGTGTGTGTTTGTGTGTCTTGTCTGTGTCACATTCCCTCTGACTAGCACAGACACTGCTCTCATCTTCAGAGAGCGAACGGGCCTGCATCTGGAAGCAAGTCTATGAAAAGTGGCTTCTTCCTGATAGCTGGAAACATTTTCAACTGAGTGGAAATCTTCTTCTGGGACCTGGCCAATCTCCAGGAACACTTGGCTTTTGCAGCTGTCTTACAGCATTTAAAGAGCGGCATATGGTACCCAAGTACCATTGTTTCACTGCTAAATACGCCTCATTTTCATCAACCGCCTTTTCATGTTGGTTTCCATTAAAAAAAAGAAAAGAAAAAAAAGGGAAAGTAAAACTGATGGGAGTGAGGAAAGATTTGTCAGGATTTTTTTTTTTCTGCATGTCTAATGTTGGCAGTGATGACATTTTGATTCTCAGTCTGAGAGTTTGTGAAACAGCACCATCTGTGTGCTTTTTCCTAATTAGTGTAATGGCCACAAATATTAAAGCAACTGTTTCACATGACAAGCTGCTTTGCAAATATGTGTCAAGGCTGTTCTCCTCTCTGTAGACGCACACTTCAAGTCTTACCTTCGTCAAGTACGGGGACGCGCTCGTGACTCCGAACTCGTATATGTTGCGTATAACTATTCATATTTCTTTGCAACTGTTATTTTCCATGTCATAATTGTTTTCACACCAGCGGAGTAGCTTGAGATAAAATGACATTTAAAAAGTGCAAACCTCTGTGTTCTTCTTTAATACGTGTCGAGGCTAATAGTGACTCATTGAGAGTGCAGAGGAAAATTCTTCAAAGCAAACTCAATAAGGACGCCGATGAGTTAGATGCGTTTTGTCAATAGAATGAAATATTGAAATGGAATGTAATGGAAGGAAAATAGTCTCTTTTTTTCTTCTTTTTTTTTTTTTGTAACAGCAACAACAACAAAAAATGACATTATCAAATAAAAGTTAATACCCTCCATTCAGAACACATTAGACTCACACTAAAGGTTAATGTTTCTGCTAATTTGCAAATGCTAGATTGCTGTCAGTTCGAGGGGGAAAATGCTTTTCAGAGGCCTGACAGGCTAAAATGAAGCTGTCATATCCTTTCACCGTGCATGGAGATCAGAGTATGCATGATGTCAGACAGACAGACAAACAGACAGACAGACAGACAGGTAGACTGAAACAGTGCTGCAGGGAGTTTGTGATGCTGGTGGTTTGGAGGAGGAAACACTCACCTATGAGCGGTAGTACGACTGCTGTGGATATGTGTGTACATGTTGATCTTACCAATAGAAAGCGATGTGCACATATGCAACCTTTTCAGATGTACATCTCCGGTTTCAGACGTACCATACCACTTCCTGATTATATCGCATTTTCAAGCTAAATCTCATCCTATGTGTTTGCCAAGAATTTTATTAACTAGCGGGGGGAAAAAAAGTTTGTCTGTAATGTCATTAAGCCTTGCAGACTGGAGGGAATTAAATCCTTACCGGAGAACAAAGGAGCCAATCAGAAAGCCAGCAAGTAGTTAATGATGAGGATTGAGAGCAGGCCGTTCTGACAGCTGCTGTTCTGCTCACGCTGAGGAGATGATGTGGCCTTCGCAGATGATAAAAAAAAAGAGCTTCGGTGCTTATAGAAGATTCGAACGTGCTCTCTCATAGAATTATATTGTAGCAAACCTGGGGGAAATTGCTACAGACAGTTGAGCCACAATTCTACTGTAATATTTCAAACCTCTACGATGGATATGGGCTCGGAGCCAACCGCAAAACAGAGCGGAGCAGTCAGCCTCGGGACAAGACTGAAACAAATTTTATTAATGTAACTCTCGCATTAGTAATTCAGTAGTTCCCATGTGGGATGCTGATGGAGGACAGGGCCTATTCCTCTCATTCAAACCTGGTGGTACAGGCAGGCTGAGTGCTTGGATCTGTCTTTGTCCTAGAAAAGGTCAGATGTTCCCTTGTGACCACTTCCGGTGCATTTGCTAAACATTTGTGGCCCCCACCTTCTATCTCTGGTCATTACTATTACACTGTCAGTTCTCTCGTCTAATGGGGTCTCACCTGACAGGAGAGCATGCTCAGTCGGAAAAATGAGGAGTGCAAATGGAAACGCAGTTGATACCAAACTCATCTTAGTGTTTCCAATTGACGTGACAGCCCTCTGAATTATTAGCAAATGGCTGGACGTATATTGAATATAATATATTGAATTTGTGCCTCTCTTCTCCAACCTGGCTGTAAGTACAAGCAAAAAGTATCACATGTCCCAAGTCCAGGCAATAGCTAGCATTATACAGACAGCTCTTATAAAAAATGGCAATTATGGAAGGGAAGACAACGTATCTGACACCTACCTTGGAATGATTTGTTCGTCGCACTCAGTAGATCTGGCAGCATCAATCCCTCGAAATCCCTTCGGAAGACAAAGGTTCCAGTGGGATCGGACGCAGAGCGGATTATCACTCCGTGCAGGACATGAGGGATGTCCACGCTGCTGGATAAATTTGAAGTTTTTGATTTCCATGTCTGTCAATTTGCACTTCTGATGAATGCATACAGATGGAGAAGTGGCGAAATCTGAATGATTCGGTCTCATCTGAATGATGGAGGACAGCTTTTTCAGGATCTGATGCCGTTTGGGGATTTTAAATGAGGACTATGGCTGGCTAGAAAAAAAAATATCTGTAGGGATATCTGTAAGAGGGATTCTCACCAGAAACTACTTGATACTGAAATAATCAAACTATAAACTGTATATATACATACATACATGCATACATACACAGTTGTGCCCAAAAGTTTGCATACCCCTTGCAGAATCTGTTAAATCATAATACTGTGAAAATCCCATGTTGTTTTTTATTTAGTACTATCCTGAATAAGCTGTTTCACATAACAGATATTTACATATAGTCCACAAGACAAGGTAATATCTGAATTTATTTTAAAAAATGACATCGTTCAAAAGTTTACATACCCTTGATTCGTAATCCTGGGTGTCGTTACTGTTTTTTTGTTTTGTGGTAATTGTTCACGAGTCCCTTGTTTGTCCTGAGCAGTTAAACTCCCTGCTGTTCTTCAGAAAAATCCTCCAGGGTTTAGGGTTTGCACATTCTTTACTTTTCCAGCATATTCTGCATATTTGACCCCTTTCCAACAGTGTCTATATGATGTTGAGATCCATCTTTTCACACTGAGGACATCTGAGGGACAACTATTATAAAAAGTGCAAACATTCACTGATGCTCAAGAAGGTAACAAGATAATTAAGACATTACGAGCCAGGGGGATGTAAACTTTTGAACAGGATGATTGGTGTAAATTGTTATATTTTGTTTAAAGATCTCTTTTTTTACATTTAGTACTGCCCTTCAGACTCATGTCTCCCAGAAGACAAAAATGCTAACAATTTACACCGATCATATATACTGTATATATATGCATTTCTGTAGCCTCTTCCAGTTCTATTCTGCACTCTACACTGTGCTGTAGATTGTTGGCTTTGTGTCATTACAGAGCTGTTAGCACTTAGCTGCAGCTTTGTCTGGCTATGTCTTTGATTTGACATTCCCTCCCGGTGTCCCTGGGCTGTGATGACTCCATGCTGAGGCTGCAAGGCTTGTGTAAGGGCCTGAGGTGCTTTGCCAGGGTGACTTATTGCTTCAATGATGAAGCAACACACAGGGCCTGGGAGGTACTGGGGGAGTAGTGTGTGTGTGTGTGTGTGTGTGTGTATGTGTGTGTGTGTGTGTGTGTTGTACTATTACACACTTTCACGGTCAGTAGTAACAAGTATCTTGCACAAGTCTGGTGCACGTGAAGGACAATGCATATTGGCCCGGGGTGAGACAGTAGAGGTGCTGAGGCTCAGCTATGAGCTGTACATGTATAGTAACAACTACCAGTCAAACAGCTCTTCAAAGAAAGGGACCTATAACCCAGAGTTTTAAACCTCTAGAGGTCTGACACACACACACCGTGTTAAGTAGTGGCCTGCAAGATTTTGCTGGTGACCCGGGCCCAGCTGCTCTGGTTCTTTCTGCCTGAGCTCAGCCAGCTGTAAAATGAGGTGCACGGAGGAACCTGCTGGTAATGAGAAGTGGCATCTCGTTCAGCCTAACCTCGGGAAAATCGTTCCTATAAATATCTTCTATAAATAAAGTCTACCATGGTCCTAGATCAAGCTCTTTGAAAAGGTCATTGCTCTCTCTCTCTCTCTCTCTCTCTCTCTCTCTTTTTCTCTCTCTCTATCTCTGGCTCTTTCTATCATCTCTCAGGTTTATTTTCCACACAGATCCTATATTGCACCTGTCCATATGGCAGGGTCGTATTAGTTTCTCTGCATGACTTAGATATACAACTTTTGGGTGGAGGTTCACAAACATGACGGGTTGAAGTGATACTGTCATATTTAATTGGAGGTGTTGTGCACTGTTAACAAAGTGAGGTCACGTTGATGATACATTGTGATAATTAAGGAGGGTTAACTGATTCCAGCTAATGTAAAAAAAAATAATCGCCACATGAAAGTTTCAGAATATTGCTATAGTATTATAATAATAGTGTTACAGCGTCAGCGTCTAACTTATGTATTATATAGTTTTAACAGAAACGTTTTAACAGAATAACATCACTGAGTCTCTTCCTGGAATGTCTAACAAGCTTGGAAACGTCTTGGTTGGAGATATCTTGGTCCATTCCTCCAAGCAAAACATTTCAAGCTACTTTATATACTTTACGTTTGTGCATGGGGACGCCGTCTTCAATTCAGACCACAGGTCCAATCCAGAGACATCTCAAAGACTGAGATGGCCTCTGTGTTTCACTGATTTTGCATCCTCCAACCATTTCTATGTTGACTTAGATGTACTATGATGATGAGTTAAAATGTCCTGCTACTTAGTGGTCACTGTTAATCTTCACAAGAGCCTCTGGGCCACTTTATCCTGGTCAGGGTCACTGTGGAAGGCCTGGGAACACTGAGCGTTAGGTGTTAATATGTCCTGAATGGGATGTCAGTCCATTACAGGACACCATGAACACACACATTCACACACTCATTCACACTTAGGGGCAATTTCTCCTAGCCAATCCACTTAAGGTGCATGTTTTTCAGAGCGTGGAAGAACCCGGTGAACCTGGAGTAAACCCATACTGACACAGGGCAAGCAGGAAGAGAAATTCCATGCAGATCCAAACTCAGGATCAAACTGAGGCCTGGAGGAACCGGAGGCAGCAATGCTGTCAGCTGCACCACTACATTTTATATGTGTGCACCCTCATGTTCAGTCTTGGGGAGTAACGGAATACATGTAATGGCATTACAAAGGAATCAGATTACAGATACATTTTGTAAATAAATAAATAAATAAATAAATAAATAAAATAGGGAATACTACAGTATAAGGATTGCAATTTTTTTTTTTCATTTAAAACCAAAGACATCTTTTGACATAACACAATATAGACATCTGCTTGATTATAGTTCTGGTTCTCTCTTGCTAGTCGTAACTCACATGAGCAACGTCCTGGTGCATACACAAATAAATTGTGCACAAAGTGTCAGGCCGGGATTTCTAAATTTGAGGAAATGTACAGGATTCGGCTTTAGTTTCTTTATGATGTGCTTAGGGTCTACTGCAACATGTGTGCGCATATTTGCATTGCTTTAACCCCTCTCTGTAATTCCTGCCTTCTCTCACACCAATTGGCCGATTATAAAAGGCTTGCAGCAACTACTGGCCAAATTCCTGCCTCTCAACCATTAGCCTACTCTCAGCAAACATGTAAAGGTGAAGCATTGTTGTGTACGCCATCAAGCAGTTATTGACAATAGCAGCAAATGACAGCTGTCCTGCGTCGAAACAATGCCCATGGCCATATAAGGTCATTTTTAATTTCATGTTATCACATTGCTTCGAATTAACCTACATGGTCATTCAAATGTGTGAATGATGGCAGAAGGTTCACTCGTGGCATCTGATATTTTATTTTATTCCATGGACATTCAGAAGAATGTAGGGAAACATGGGCAGAGTGAAACCAACTTTATATATATATATATATATATATATATATATATATTTATTTTTTTACCAATAAACACACAAATAAAACACAAATTGTACTTCCCCCCAACAACAATTTGTTCACCCTAGCTTTTGTAATGTTCTATTATCCACATCAGGGGCAGTGAGCTTTGATTTATTAAATAAATTAATTTATTTAAGTGCTAAAATAAGTTCTAAATAAAAGTCTTTCAGATCGTATTGCATTCCTTTTGTATTTATTTACATATATGGACTTGAAGTAATCCAAAAATAATCCATTTTTAAAGTAACCCTCCTAACCCTGCTTATGTTTTTAACAGGGGATGGACAACGACAAAAACAGCAGTTGAGGTCCTGGAGACTGAAAGCAATTATTAAAATAAGATTTGTTGCAAAAAAAAAAGTTTTTTTGAATTTTTTGTTTAGAAGAGCTGATTTTATGACAGCATTTTAGAAGCAAGCTAAGCAAGTAGCTCATAGCTTTGGTCTTGACTGTGCAATGCAAATAATTTATTTAAGTACTCTTAGACACATATGTAGTTCATGGAAGGGTTCAAGAATAAGTCACCATATGGTACATAAAACATCAAACTGTTAAACAGTGTGCAAGAAAATAGGCACATTATAGTGGATCAGTGGGTCAGAACAAGCCTGGAGCTCAGTGTAAATAACTGTGAATAGTGGTATTGTCCTTGAATAGAGAACCTGCAGTACTGAGCAGGCACTGACCAAACCCCCACACCCCCAGTATGACTCTTCATGCGGGAGCTCCAATGAGCCTGTGGGACCTCTGTCTCTAACATGCTCTCTGTAACCACAACAAGGCATCTTCAGTCCCTTCACACCTCACCCCTGCAACGTAAACTGATTAGCCTCATTCAGCATAGATCTTCAGGGCAAATCTGACGCATTGGAGAACACTTATTGATCATTATTCCTATTGACTGAGCAACGTGTGACAGCTCAGGGAGAGATCTGGTATTGATTCGACCAAATTAGTGCAAACAAAAGGAGGTCAAATTAGTTTAGGTGCATTGTGTCACAAGGAATATGCGTGCACATTTTAACAGGACTCACTGTTTATTTACATTCAGCAGACATCTGTCCAGTAATTGATACACCTAGTATGCTATCAATACTATTTGTCAAGCTCATAATTGGGTGATATGGCACAACTATATTATGTGTTGTGACTATGAGATAGACCCCCATATATAGCATGAACCTTTACATGGATTTTCATCAAAGTACAGTTCTCTGGCCATATCTGCTGATCCTTGGAGGAAAAAAACTCATACTTATGTTTCTGTTTTGTTGCTGGCCTATTGACTATTTCATCTCTTGAGTTCATTGCAATCTGGACCTGCATTCCCTCACGCCACTGAAATGTTATTAGGTCCAATACTTCCTACCCTAGCTTGCACTTCAGCCTTTGGTACGAACCTGGGAAAACTCTTTCCTCTTCATCAAATATACATAACGTTGCTTCAAGAAATGAGTAAATAAGTCATGAAAAAAACACACACACACAAAAAGAAGGTGCAAGAGGAGACGAGAGAATATCTTTACAAACTTTAATGATCTACATTTAGAAGGAAAAAATAAAGGTGAATACTCAGCAGCTTTCTATTCTACCAAGGAAGTGCTCTAAAGACATGAAGATAGAACACTGCTTTCTCAGGAATTAATGTTGATTAATGGTGATTGGAGAGCCTTCAAATTAAACATTATGATGGTCATCTGAGTAATGCTCATATGACCTGCAATGAATTGCTTGAGCTGAGTGGAAAGAAAATTGATGGTGATGAATGATCACAGCTGAAACAGTAAAAGTCGGACCTTTTTTCTGTAGCTTGGTGCAGTTATAGTCGTAATCTACCCTGAGAAATAACATCCCAGTCTTTCTCAAACTGAAATACAGCCATTGATCGATTGTGAATCTTTTCTGTGATCTACACAGCCAAAAGATACAAGGAAACAGTCACTTCTCCTTAAATATCCAGAGGGATCTTATTTTGTGGACATCATTTTTTGGGTCAGTGAGTTAATGCTAAAAATATGTCCTGCCAAAACCCTTCCATTTATCTGGGTGGGTATTCAGTGTCACACGCAGCGTCGGTAATTCTCAGTGGGACTCCCCTCTGCAGTCGAAGACAGGACTGAGTGGCAAAGTTAGACATTATCTCTGCTGTGATAGTCCTCTGTCTCTCCGTCTCACTGCACACTGTAACGACTCCAGCAGTAATTAGAAGGCCAATGTGACATACCCCACACTTACAGCGAGCCACGAGCTGCTTTGCCCTTTTCCTCCAGTTTGCCATGGAGCCTAATGACATTTTATGCGTGCAACCTGTGCAGCCCATCATGCTCAGATTGATTTTGCACCAGCTCTTAGTTCAAAAATGCAGTTAGTTTTAGGAAATCAGTCGAGCAGACGTAAGTGTTAATGAAGGAAACCGAGCACACTCCTGGTGCTTCAAACTCTTAGAAAGCCTGCCAACAGTTTCTTTTGTGGTCTGGGTATTTTTACCCATCCTCCATGTATTCACCCAGAAAAATGCATAAGGTGGGCGAGAGGAGATTGAGAGTCAGACATGTGCGTTTTCTGATAATACCAGTAGCACAAAGAGAGCATCAAGATGTGCTTGAGGGGTTGTCGGAGGGCTTTGTGCTGCTAAAAAGGCTGCTGTGATGTGTGCTGACACAGGAGGCTGTGTGGGGGGCTTTTAAATGCTGCCCATGGGCACTCTCCATCACTAGTTGATGAGAGGGACAAGAAAGTGCCTGTCACCTGGCTAGAATGCTGCACTTAGTGCTTCGCATCGGGGCTGAAATACCTTTTGGAATTGTTATGTGTCCAGAGCTGTATTGGTCTAAAGATATAGTTCTTGACACCTCTAAAATGTATCAGGGAGAATTTTTTTAAATCGACATAGAGGCTTCTTTTTATGTTATATTACAGCGCAGAGTTTAAAAAGCCAAGTCAGCAGCTAGAACATAGTTATACCATCAAGGTCATTCCTACAGGACCTCCTCCTGTTTTCATCCCCAGTGCCCCAACTTAGCCACTCAAATACTATGTCCTTCCCCTGGTCCAGCCCATTAAAATTTTCTCGGAATGTTCCCAATGCCTTTCGGGAAGGTCCTGGCAGAGAGGAAAGCGGACAGTGAAGAGGGACGAATATTCCCCCTCCTCTTACAACATCCCCCTCCTTGTGCTAACACTTCTATCTTCTGGCCTATTAACAACTGTTACTGGAGCTTTAATTATACCCCTGCGATTGTGCAGAGTGGCGGGCTCATGTCATCTTCCTCCTCGGGGAAGGCGTGTAATTAACAGCATCCATCTACCAAGCCCGTGCTCAGTGTGCACAGTACCGCCACGTCCCTGTTCCGCCAACAGCCGCTGCCATAATCATGCCGTCTTCGCCAACATCTGTTCCCTGAGCGATGAGTCCAAAAGGCCTGGGCCTGTCACACACAGCCGCTCCCCACCCTCATGTCCACCTCTCACCTCCACACACTCTCCCACTGCTAATGGCTATGCTCTGGGAGTCAGGGAAGACAGAGCGCAAGAGGTAAACAGAAACACAGCCAGAATCTAATTAAGATAGGAGCATAAATGAAGGGCATTGGCTTGTGGCTCTCCTAAGTTTTCACTTCAGAGGATAATTTAACATGTTTGAGTTGTTCAACAATAACAACCGGCCGATACTTAACAAAAATCCTTTTGATCTTACGTGCATGATGATATCGTTACTTCCAATGATACTAAACGTAAAGTATAATGCACCATTGCTAAGCCACATATCTGTAGATAATTTTAGGGGTATATTTTTCCCCCATAGCGTTGGATTTAAAAGTCGGTGTGCAGAAGTTTTATGGCATATTGTAACTCATCTGAAGGTTATGCTTTCTGGATCCTCTGGTTTATTCATGCCAATCACTTCCATAACTCACAGCACAGTTGATGCTTTCATGACTGACACGTTTGTATATAAGAAGCTATCGATTTTTTTCAGAATTCACATTGATCAAAAGTTCTGCCCAGTACAATACAAAACATATCAAACTGGACTGGACCAAAAGAACAATAAGGGGCACTAATGAAGAATGCTTTGAGTCTTAGAAAGTGTTGCAGATCTGAAACTTTTAGTATAAAGAAAGTTCAACATGGAAAAGCCATTTATTCAGGGAGGCATAGTGGCTTAGAGGTCAGCACGTTTGTCTCACTCTTCTGGGGTTGGGGGTTCGAATCCCACTTCTGCTCTTCTTGTGTGGAGTTTGCATGTTCTCCCCATGCTTCAGGGGATTCCTTCTCAGTCTAAAGACATGTGTTATAGGCTGATTATCATCTCTAAATTGTCCTTAGTGTGTGATTGTGCCCTGTGAGGGCCCCAGGGTGTCTTCCGCCTTGTGCCCCGAGTCCCCCTCCAGGTCCCCGTGACCATGTCTAGGATCAGGAGTACAGAAAATGAATGGATGGATGAATGATATTTACTTACATTATTACAGTAAATTAAATCTGAAGACTTTTTACATTTAGATTTGTTTTGTTGTATTGTATTTCATTTCTCTTGTCCGTTTTCTAAAGTTCACATTAAAGTATCTGAATAGTGATGACGAATGATTGGACATCCTGCATGCCTTTAGCACTTCATTTTTTCCACTTCGTTTCCAGACAAATGGAGATTGACTTGAGTACGGCTCAACTTCAGCTTCAGAATTCCAGAAATGTGCTCATATGTTAAAGAAACTTGCCTCAGTTCATCCATTTCATGTCTCAACCCACTCTCACTCACCTCCATCTTCTTTTTTGACTCACAGACCTGGGCCAAGATTCCATGGGAAGTGAGGAGCTGGTCGCCAAAGCGAGAGGCAGACTTAGGGAGTAATCAGTGTTTTAGTCTGTAGAGACTATAAAGTCATTTCCCTCCTCATTTGTGATGAGATGCAGCAGCTTTCCTCACTCACTACTCCTCAGCTTTCCCATTTCCCATTATGAAAGCATGGAACAATTTCTGACCACACTTTTCGTAGTACCAACACACACAGAGGGGGTAGAGCAAGATTTACTATATATATATATATATATATATATATATATATATATATATATATATATATATATATATATTAAAATTCACAAAAAAAGTAGAGAAATAAGGATTTAAAAAATGGACTTTTATTCATTCTTTTTTTTTTTTCATAGGCTTCCCAAGGGTGTCAGCTCTGACATTAAAATGAAATTTTTTAAAAAGAAAAGTCATAAATATGCATATGTATATTAGGTTGAAGTTAACTATAAGCACCTGTCTACTTAACACTGACAGGAGATCATCGAGTGACTTCATGAAGTCTTCCCTCCGTCTCTGTCTACTGAAAGCTGTGTCCTTTCTCAATGTTGTCTTTCCTCTTCTCTTCTTTAACACCACTGCTGACAATCCACACTTCAGAAAAAAAAAAGTTTGGATTTGTTAAAATGTCAAGTACTGATGCCTCAAGGTTAACATAATAATACCTCTCTAGGCATTGTGAGATTAATAATGCATTTTTATAGGTTTGTCAAGAATAAATAAATAATAAAAACGGAGCTTTCTGATGCAACTGACATGTCGACCTCAAAATCAGTAAAAACTGTAATGTCAAAAGACCTGCATTTATTTTATTTTGGTTAGCAGAAGCTGTCTCCTAGTATTAACATTTGAACGATTTCTCTGTAGACTTAATATTGTCAGCAAGTTTAAAAAGCAGTGATAATCTGGTTTTGAAATTCCTTCGGTGATGTGGATTTTCTAGATTAGCATAAGTACCAAAAACACATATTACACCATATTGTATACATTTAAATATGACTCCCTGTAAATATTTGGTGGGTAATATTTCAGGGACATATTTGACATAGTTCTTATACATAATACTGTCATTATTTATGAGGTTTTACTTGAAGATATATTAGTGCTTCTATAAAAATAAGCATGTAAGATCAGCATGTCAGAGCTCTTGGACGTCTCAAACATTTTGGGCAAATGACCCCAAAAGGACATTTTGAGTTTTCTCAGACCCCAAGCCTTGACCACTCGGATTTTTTTTTTTTTATTTCCAGATTTCTAATGTAACATTTGGACACTTTATTATGTCAATTATTATTTGTTATTTTGTAAGTGACTAAAAACCAAAGCAATATTCCTTGCACTTCCCCAGTACCAGTCTAGAGGGAAGGGGTGTGTTATTATAGGACAATCCAAGCCAGTGTGGTGTGATACAGCCCAATATGAAGCAGACTGAACATCCCAGTCCGTTAATGCACAGTGACAAGCTCTGTCCCTCTTAAAACGTTATGCTTTCGTCATGATTGTTGTTATGCGCTGCATCTCAAATTGAAAACTCTGACCTAATATTCAAAAGGATTTAGTAATCTAGAAAATCCAGAACGCTGGTATGCAAAACAGCCCTTTCATGAGAAGTTTTTAAAATTCAAGCATAAACTATAAGAAGAAAACTGGTTAATCTTAGTACTCAGTAAACGTCTAGAATAGTATGTATGTCTAGAATAGCCTAAGTATGTGATTTGAAGCACTACACTAGTGCAGTGTGTACATATTAATTGAAAAGTTCAAAATATTATCACGTAAATCATAAATTCCATCTTTGATATTTCTATTATTAATCTGCAAAATAACTGAATGAAACGAAAGAGGAGGTGAGTTTCTCTTGTGACATCATTTGTTAACCTCACGTGGGGTCATGACCCCTATTTTAGAAACCCCTGTCTTAGTATTTAAGTATACTTTCTGGCCTGGAGGACCTAAGGATGCAACCTGTTGCAGTTTAATTGTAAAGGGTTCCTTTGGCCAGTTGCTCTATGATGTGGTGGCCAGTAGAGCACATTAAATTATTTTAAATCAATCGTAGAAGAAGAACAGCACTGAAATGGAAGCCTTCAACCTACAGTGAGAAAGGTGCTAAGGAAAAAGGGAAACTATACATCAGACATTATGGTTACTTTATATACGCAAGTCTATTGTGCACATGAACTGCACTTTCATCAATTCAGTAGCTACTAAGGAATACATTTACAAAGTTTACACGTTATAGCTACACAATAGTAATTGATGCTATTCTGATTTTCTGCAAAAAAAAAAAAAAAAAGGCAGGGTGCACGGTGGCTTAGTGGTTAGCACGTCACAGCTCCAGGGTCCAGGGTTCCAGTCCCGCCAGGGCCATGTGTGTGCGGAGTTTGCATGTTCTCCCTGTGTGTCGGGGGTTCCCTCCGGGTACTCCGGTTTCCTCCCCCAGTCCAAAGACATGCATGGTAGGCTGATTAGCGTGTCTAAAGTGTCCGTAGTGTATGAATGGGTGTGTGAGTGTGTATGTGACTGTGCCCTGTGATGGACTGGCATGTACACTGGGTGTACCCTGCCTTGTGCCCGATGCCTCCTGGGATAGGCTCCAGGTTCCCTGTGACCCTGAAAAATGAGTAAGCAGTAGAGGATGGATGGATGGAAAAAAAAAGGCATAACTTTTAAAACGATTGCCTGTAAGAAGTACGTTTACATAGTCGACATCGTAACTAGAGAATAGTCATTGCTGCTAGGAATTCTGATTTGCTCCATTTCAGTGTATTATATAGTGGAGCAAATAGCTAGATGTCAATATTTGAGTGGCGGTCTATGAAAATCTGTTGGATGTGGCTGAATTCTGAAGAATCTGATTTTGACCCAAATTGAATTTTTCTTATGATGGAAATGTGGCGGTAAATCAGTGTGCTTAAAAATGATTCAAACCTTGCCAGATGAGTGTGATTTCCTCACACAGTGAATGTCAGGCTTTGATCGAGTTGTTTTATAGGTATATCATGCTGTAGAGAAATGGATTACTTTATAGTTAATAATAAACCTATTAGTAACCAATTAGTAATCAGATACCAGCTATCAAAATGTCCATGATGTTCCTGTTTGACAGTCAGAATGGACATTTAGTGGGGTATCTAGATTTTAACTTTACTTCTGGTTTATTTCTCTTAAAATTTTAGCTGGACAGAGACTGCTCTGTTTAAAAGTTTTGGCATCAGTTTCTAACAGCTGTCCTTAACACTTGTGAGGATGTTAAATCCTCCTTGTTCAGGGAGGCCATGACTTCACACCAGTCTGTCCATCACACTCCGTGGCTCCCAGGCCAGACAGCAGTCCAACCAAAAGGTGCTGTTGTTTACTGTTGTGTTTGCAGTCCTCCTCTGTCTTTGGCTGCTGTGCTCCTGCTGAGCCAGACTCCCTCTGCTCCTCAGTCAGTGCTGCCAGTGATCTGCAGGGTGCGTAGGGTTAGGGAAAGGGTCAAAACCCAACAAGCTGTGCCTAGAGAGGAGCTCACGCCTGCTGAGCAGGACGTGCATTCAGCCCAGGTGGTACGCCTGCCACCCTGCTCACTGACTCATGTAGATGAGCCACACACACATACACACATACGCACATACACACATACACACTGACACAGGAAAATAAACTTCACTCAGGACGTGCCTTTAAAATGCCTTTGAATAGTTCTGACATGGTCCTGCAGGTCTATGAATAAACAGCCAAGCAGCCAGCTGTGATGTTCAAATAGCACATCTCTCTCCCTCTCTTTTTTTCCCCTCTTGCTCTGTCTTTCTGTCTCACACCCACTCTCAGATTATGATACACTCTTAAAGTACACGCCTATATAAGATGTAATGCAATCAGCTTGAGGAAAAGTATTGCATTTTTACTAGAAATTCAGACAGGGATTGATTAAAAATTTCAGATCGTGCTGCTGAATGGTCTAAAAGTTATCTCACTTCAGAAATCACAAGACGTATGATACAGGGTTATAAGAAATCACTTCTGTATTCCTAGCTTGAGCAAGACTAGGCTCTTTGTGTACATATGTTGCTCTATCTCTATTCTTTTTTTTTAGTTTATTTTTAATGAAAGAACTGGCCTCTGCCACACGGGAGTGCCTCATAAGAGCCGCAGCACTCTGACTGTTGCCTAACCTTCATGTGCGATCAATAAGCTTTTTCATAGGCCTCATCTTTACTCTTGATGCTTTACACTCTTGCAGGACCACTTACAGTGTTGTTCAGACCCTTTATTTCATCAGTGTAGTTGCACTTGACTATCAGGCATGAGCAGATAATTGGGGGAATGAAAGAACTTGGGTCATCGGGGAACCTGAATAAATATTTTTACACAATAGAGTGTGGTGTTGTTTCAAAAAACAAACTATTTTCAATTGCAAATAACAATGTTAATTAATAAGAAAAAAAATCCCATTCTAAAAAAAGAGTACTTTCATTTAATACCGGCCTCACTTCATCCATGACGTATTTATTACTGTGATGTCCAGGAACAATTTCTTAATCTTCTTTTGTCAAGATGACATCACTCGTTAAGCTGCTTCAATGATTTATCCCTAGTTCTAATTAGCGGAATATGTATTGAAGGGAGGTTTCCAGGACAAACATTGACTTGATGCCCTCAAGCTAAAAGACTTCAGTGGAGAAGATGGATGGAGGCTCCCCCCATCCTTTAGAGGTCAATGATTTCCCTTCCCATGTCAGAGGAGAAATAAACAGCAGGACATGGAGAGCTATATTCTGTTCTCTGTCTGAGTTCAAGAGTTGCAGATCCCTATCTCTAAGAATTCCCCCCACCCCTTCCCTTTCCTACCCTTGCTCCCCCTTCTCCTTACTTCATTACGCATTTTTTTTGTTTATGCTCGGGTGCAGCCATGGTTGCTTCTGATAGTTTTGGGTCAAGCATGACTGGCTATGGCTTACTCTAAATAAATACACAGCGACTAGCCAGGAAGGAGTTGGTATGCTGCAGTTACTGCTGAATCGCCCTTGATTAATCAGCTAGCAGATGTAGAGTAGCTGTTTGTGTACACTCCTGGGTCCCACTGCTGGACCACCTTAACTGGTTGCATGGACTTGCATACACACATGAACTGCCACAAGACACAAAGGCAGAGGCTCCAGAGACTTGATCTAAATATTGAACATGTGACTGTACATGCAGGTAGGTGGTAGGTGGTAGGTCATGCAGGTAGGTGGTAATGCCTTGTTGACGAGAGTGATCTGAGGAAAATGGCAAGGCTGGTTTGAGCTGAGTGGAAGGCTACAGTAACACAAAGAACAACTCTTTATAACTGTGGAAAGCTGAAAAGAATATGCACAACATGTCAAACATTGAAGTAGATGGGCTACAACAGCAGGCGACCACATCAGGTTCCACTCCTCTCAGCCAAGAACAGGAATCTGAGGCTACAGAGGACACATGCTCACAACACCTGGAGGTTCAGAGAGCCTGTGACATCCTCAGTCACCTGAAATCATTGAATGTGTGTTTCAGCCAGGGATGGATTAGTAACTCTGGTCAGGACTCTAAGCAGGGCTGCTCCCTTCACACAGCCACACATGAACCAATGCATGGAGTCCGGCACCCAAAGCATGCACAATTAAATGCATTGTACTGCATTACAGGTCTATTATGAGTGTTTGTGTAGCCTCTGTGTTAGAACGTATTCTAGCCCTTGAAAGAAGGTAGTTTTTCACCTCAAAAACTCATCCACCAAATCGTCAAAGTCCATCTGTTTAACAAGCTCCAACTTAATTGCCACCAGTGACAGCATGTTTTCATTGACCCATTTTAGTTCAGTAGTTTGTTGTTAATATGATCCATTAGGGAATACAAGCATTATAATAATTTTCTTTTCATCCACATATCTAGCTCCAGTTAAAAACAGGATCTAACAACAAAAACATTTCCGTATTTCTTTTTGATTCTGTGACTTTACATTCATTGGCTTGTGTTTTATGTGTTGTGTTCAGTTTGACAGCGTAATGGCCTAATCATTCACTTCAAATCTTTGCTCATTAAGGACCCCCTAATGGCCAGGACCCTTGGATATGTGCCCAGTAGGCCCTGTCAGTAATCCATTCCATTTTGACCACAATTTCCAATCCTATATACTGATGTCTTTCCCATAGATATAAATGCAGATGGCACTTTTCTCACTGCTCCTATTGAAACACAGCCAGTTGGGCATTTTTTGTGACTGAAACTCCTGCCATCCAGCCCCATTCACTTAGATCTTCTCTCTTGCCATCCAAAATGGAGGTTAGCTAGGATTGTCAGCATTTGTATGCATACCACAGAGCATGGTAGGATGGTAATGGCGTAATTATATCATGCAGTACACCTGTCTAGAAACATCTGCACTCATGTTTCTCCACTCATTTATTCAGATTTTTCTTTTAATACCCCATGTTACCAACTTCTAAATGTACATAGCTTTTAGTCTTAGGTTATCAGACTAGCTGGATCTAAAAAAAATTGGCTCTACAGTCTGATACACAGATATAACTTTTTGCACCATGCCTAGATTGTGTAAACCCCTCAAGCAGAGCATCCTGCAGTCACGTGGTCAGGAAGCAGAGATGAAGGCCAGATTCTCCACTCACTGGATGGACAGCCTCTTGGCACATAGCCACGGTTTATAGATTTTTATCATTGCTTGCGTCACTCCTCTCTCTGTTCGTCTCTTCTGGTCTCATCTGGTCTGGTTCATCCCCCACCCTGCCCTGCGGCGGCCATCATTAGACGCAGCAGTGGCCTCTCACCTGTCAGCTCCACTCTGGCCGGGGTCACTAAAACCTCATCTGGCCCGGCCGTGGGTCTCGCGGCCCTGGGCAACACTGCCCTTATCCTCAGGCAAGGTGCAGCCCCATGTGGTGTCTCTGTCTGGCAAAAAGCTTATCTGCTCTTACTGCAGCAATATACTTCAGGCCCAAGCTGCAGTCCTAACCTTCAGAGGAGATCTAGAGGTGGAGGCAAAAAGAACGAGAGATAGACTGAAGGGATAAGGGAGTGAGTGCTGAGAGGTCTGAGACAGAGAGATGGGGATTTGCCTAAAGCAATTGCTGAGGCAAAAAGCATTCCTCAAAACATCAGTGCAGGAGAGACCACCATAGGCACGTTTCCCCGCAGGACTTTGCCTGGCAGGCTCTTTCATACTGCATGTGCCGGACATAGATGCTCTCAGCTCTCACCTTACATCTCAAGAAGGCCATCTTTTAACCATTGTACTTTAATATTCCCATCAGCTCCAAGCCAGAGTAACATCTTTACTGCCTGTTTTTTTTATCATTTATCCAGCTCATTATATATGTTTACTTATGCAGCTCATTACCCAGGTGCATTGCTCATTTATGTGTACATTTCATTTGCTGACTTTCACTCACAGTGACAGATTTGATTCTTTCTGGCATAATGCAGAGTGTAGGACAAGGCCATATGCCACCAATTGCGGGAAATTGCTCTGGATGGATATTATCGATATGAAAAAAACTCAGGCAGCATTTGAAGCACCATTAATTTTCTTTGTGTTCGTTTTTCCCCCTTTAACGATTAAATTGCTTGGCACACCAAACTGGCCTCTTATCTTCCTTGCAGACACTGCAATCACGCTCAATAATCACAGTTTCCGAGGCGGAATGGACTTGGGGCCGTGGCCAACAGCCACTAATGTGGGCCTCCACGGGCCACTCGGCTACAGATGGGCATCTGCCACGATACATGCGGGCCACAGGAAACAGAGCTCCATCCGAAAGCGCTCACAGGATTACTCTGCTGCTCCAAATTACTGCAGAAATGCTGTACACTAATGAGAAGGTATGGAAAACTTGCAAACAAGATCGTAATCGCTGATTGATTGCACTAACCACTGCTCGTTTATGCATCAGCTGAAAATTCTTTGAGCAGAATGAAAACACCAGAGTCATTCTGGGAGAAATGAGTGCTCCCTAATTTGCACAATGCAAAAACCAATAAATTGACTTAAATGATTTATGGAATATAATTAATTTGGATCTCTTTTTTTTGTAGCAATTACATTTGTAATAGTAATTAAATCGGTAACTGAGCACAATAAAAATGTATCAATTATTTTTCAGAAACCACTTGAATAAACATTACAACAGGGTTTTTTTTTTTTTTGTGTGTGTGTGTGTGTGTGTGTGTGTGTGTGTGATGAATATGGTTTGCAAAAAAGACAAGGTATATGAAGAAGACACATCATGAGTCATTTCTGATAGATGGGAGGCTTCCTGGGTCGTGCTGCAGTTTTCTGTAGATTATTAATACAAATCCTGCATGAATTCACTGCACCACCCTTCAAATAGCACTCCAAATATTACAGGCAACATTTACGGTTATATTCTTGTTTTCAAAAGTTCTACATCCGTCTTTCATAGCACAGTCGTCCTGTGTTTCCCACAACCCCTTCCCCTTCCGTCTGACTCAGAAAGCAAGTGTACAAATGCTTCCTCTTTGTCTTCCTGAACAAAATAGTGCAACCAAAAAGCACACAAGCATATTTCTGTCAGCACAGTCTGCATATTTTTAACGGCCTCTACAGATGTCTACAAACACGTACACTAGTCACGTAGTATACTGCATAATACTGATGTTCATCAAGACCTTTATACACTACACATTATCTTTACTGAATAAACACGTCGTGAAAATAATCATGAATGCTTTTTATTTCATTTTTATACCCCAGTGCTGTGGAATTCTCACATCTGATTGGACAATTGGTGTTGATGTATTTTCTGTAACAGCAGCTCTGACAGTTGTATAATAATGCACTCCATATAATCTAATCCTAATAATAATCTGATTAAAACATGTTTCAGTAATGAGAAGCAATTCCTTGTTGATATGCTGAAGGTTTCAGCTACAGGGCTTCAGGACAGAGGACTTTTGATTTTTCCTTAATATGACAAGCGTTTTTTTTTTTTTTATAGTCTTATTGAAACAGAATGAAGGTGAAGCAATGATTGTTTAATGTACGTCAAAATAGGAACATGGCTTGCGGAGAATCCACATCATCAAATGTAACTTTAAATGGTATGACATGTTCATTAATACATGTAGAAAGTGGGATCATTGACAAGTTGCTGTGGAATAAGAGAAAATACTTCAGTATGTGCTGTTATTGGATGGTAATAGTAACTCCACTTGGCATCAGGTAACATCTCACCACCTAGTTGTTGATTTATTTTCCTGCAATAGCACACTGTCATGTTTTATTCCTTACTTGCTCCAACTGAGTATTGATGGTTAATTTTTAAGTAATGTCAGGGGAATTAAACAGGAAAGGGTTGTAGTTATGAGAGTGATGATTTCAAGTCTGAAAGCATCAACTGACCCTGGGTGTTTAAGGCGTTAACTATAACAAGGCTACTCATTTGTCCAAGCTGCTATTTCGTCAGTGTTAACCAGTCACTGACTCTTTTTTTCTTTTATTTTAATGACATTTTGCACATGCATATACAGTTTCTCTTGGTTGTCTGGAACCAATCAAATACTGATTCCTGATCTAACCTCTAAGGCCTCTTCTGTTGTGAAAGCATTATATCAAGTTTCCAGATATAAAATAAAATATTTGAGTGATAATAAATCCATCCCTTGCACTCTTGGTTTTAGAATGTCCTTTCAATAATTGCTCACCATAAATCTCTGGGAGATGAACCATTAGTTTAAATGACCAGCTGAGACTGAGACATACAAAAAGGATTGTACAGAAGTAGCCAACTATAGCTGAAGGTTTTTTTTTTTTTTTTTTTTTTTTTAACATTTGTGAGATTTTTCTTACAGTGAATTTTTGAAAAATATAATAAATAAATTAAACCTTATGTACCGTCTTTGGGATGAGACGTTAAACCGAGGTCCTGACTCTCTGTGGTCATTAAAAATCCCCATTGGCCCTTCTCTATCATGGACCCCTAATAATCCCTGTCTCTGAATTGGTTACATCACTCTCTCCTCACCACTAATAGCTGGTGTGTGGTGGGTGTTCTGGCTACCAACAGTTATAATAATACATATATACAAATTAATTCTAGTAAAATGCTATAAGACATTAGTGCAGACATAGAGCCTCATCTCATACAGGTCATGTTTTATTCTATAAAATAAGAGTCCTGTCAGGTACTGTCAGCTTTTTACATGTTATTTACTACCAATCAGCTCAAACACTAAGGTAGATTTTAAAAAAAATTCATGTTTTTTTTATTTATTTATTTATTTATTTATTTTTATGAAATGACCTGATTTAACACATTATTATCTTATTAACTACATTAGCTGCATCCTTCTTGATGTAAAAGTACAGTTAATTCTTAATTCTTGACTATCTGTAAGTGTCTGTTCTGAAACTTCAAATCAAAACAAATACAGGTTTAAAACAAACTTCAGTTATCCCAAAATACCTATTAAACAAATGCATAAACTAAAGCTAATGCAAAAGGTGGAACCTTCTGAATGAACTGACTACACAGCTCTTTTATTCTGATTGGTTGGAACTTGGTGGTCCAGATCATTAGTATCTTTACTCATTTAAAAAACCTGGGGCAGCCACAGAGACTTCCTTTTAAGTCTGAGCAGATATTTTATTGTCTGACGGACAAAATATTACAAATATTATCAATATTACTTCGGTACAAAAGTATTCTGACTTAAAGGATCACTGACCTCACCTTTAAGTTGCTGACTCTAATTCTAGTTCATTCTAGTTCACTCATGATCATTTGTTAAAAAATAAATAAATAATAAACGAATTAATTAAATAATAACAACACAAATAAATAAGAATTTCACTTTTTAGCCATCATTAGGAACACCACAGCACACACATACAGTTTGAGAAGGTGGTTTGTATTCAGCAGCAGGCCTGTAACTGTGATGGGCAGCTCTGAGAAATGTGTGGAAGAAAACTTCTTTCAACTGAACATCCCATCTCAAGTACTTGAGGTTTCTTTTGTAAGCAAGCACCATTGTAAGAACAGAATGTTCATTTAATTTGACACAGGAATGGTTTAAATGCCTTAAAGAAAATAAAGGCTCAGCTATTTATATTTGGCTCATATTTGTGAAGGACTGGTTTACCCAAAATACACATTTACGTGATTGTTTGCGCCATCAGCTCATGGTTATTTACTTGAATCTTCTACTCAGTAATGGATGGCTTGGCAAGTTGAATGATCATCGGGATAGGAGAAACACTTGAAGTTAATGAGCCATGGTAAGTATGTGTGGTGATCTACACCGAATCATCTCAAACTAAAGTCAAAGCAGGTTCCATGGTTTCAGAACCCATTGGCAGAAAGCGATGACGGAACATGGTCTTGAACATACCTTTCCTTCTCAAAAGAGGTCATGAGGACAAGAGGAAGTTAAAAAAAATTCCTGTTAGTACAGGAAACTGATAACAGCCTTTTAGAATGGGAAATACGGCTCTCCACACACAGTACTGAATGTGTGTTTAGGTTGCATTATGTCTGTGGTGAGTTACGATATAAACACTGTATCCTGGAGGTGCAGGATAAAGCTTTCCTTCTCTTTTCAAATGTGATTCTTGAATGAAAACATAAGCAAAATGTGGAAACAATAAAAGATGATTGTTTAGACTCCGTCAGTGGAAATATGGAGAATGAAACGGCTTGAGATTGCAAACCATAGTTTTGTTTGTGAACGTTTTGCATTAGAGGTTTTACATTCTCTGATTGCTCTGAGATTTGAAGTTGCAGTTTCTTATGACTAGTACAGAAGCATAACTATTGCCCTATGGCTAAATTCTTCAATAACAAAACTATATCCAAGCTTCTGTAGTTTCACAATTCATCAGATAGGTCATATTAATTACTATTAAGGGCTATGTCCATGCTATAATTTGGTACTAGAATTGACATGGTTTACTCAGTTCAAAGCCATCATTAATTTCTCATCAGATACAGTGTTTCCAGTTCAGTATGATAGTGAAACATCATTAATATGATAATTGTGATATAAAGAGCTTTCCTGCACACTGGGTTTTAAATAGTAATATAAGTATGGCAAATTTATGACTAATCTATATAAAGGCAGCAGTAATATACCTTATTATGAGCATGAATCATCTAAAAGCTGGGACTAGAGGTGCAAATGGATTTAATGATTACTTCAATATAATTGAACTGAATTTATTTAAAAGTCATCATTTCTTTGCTCATTTTATTGAGCAATATCCATGCTGCTTCCTCTCAATGTTAAAGCGCATACCCACTACTGTATTACCGAGTTAATGGGACAGATAATTGACAATAAGCCATAGGAGGTTAATGATAGACATTTAATTGACTTCTTTTGGAGTGCCTCAGCCTGTTCCTGCTCTTTTGGGACAGTTTTGGGCTTATACTCAGAGACATCAAGCATTTATGGAATTTGTCAGCCAATGGAGAAAAATGAAATTAAGACATCAGGTCTCATATTGTGTGGAGCGACGGCAGGTGAAGTGGCTGAGATGTTGTGTGTGAGAGAGACCTATATGTTTACCGTTGGCCTGGACAAGAGATTTGATTTCATCTCACCCCACATTCTGCACTTGCTGAGTAGGACAAGTCCACTACCGTCCCCGCTTGGCCGCTGGCTGCCTTTTCTCCTGTTTACGGCACACATCCGCTTCATCTTAACTCGAACAATTCCAAACCAGGAAGGAGCATTTCCTTTTCTGAGAGCCGAGGAGTGTGGAAAGGCCCGAGACAACAGAGACCATGACATTGACACTGCAACTTGTCTTCCAAACACTTTGTCTCCATCGTGTCTCCATACATCAGGTTATTTCCTCAAAGCTTTAACTCCATGCATTTTTCATCTTTAAACTAGCATGCATGACTAGTTTTAACATGTCCTAACATGAATGTTTAGCTTTTCTCTCCTGAGTACATGAGAAAACAATGAGAGTGTTTAAAAGATGTTGAGCCAGTATCTGGACTCATATAGAGGTCCAAATATTTTCTTCATTAAACTAAAAACATCTTCAGGCGTATCGTTTAAACTCTTTGATATACTTAGCTCATGGGCTGTATTTTATTTTATTTTTTTTAATTTATGGTAATCTTATGCGCCAGAGGCTGGTGGCCCGCTCACTTGATAGAATGTAAATAGTTAGGAGTGAAACACAAGGATGGCACTGAGCCATACATCACTCGCATCACTTAAAATGTTGCGGCTGAGCTGATAGATGAAGATTCAGGAGATGGGTGTGGGGCTAGACGTGGAAAGGTGTTAGAAGGTTGAGGATATTTCTCATAGCAATTATTGAAAGTGTTTTCGCTGACATCACAGTCCTAGCTCATATATCAAGGCTTGAGCAACATGAATATGAAACAGCGGCGTGGTGTGAACGGAGGACGATGTGGCAGTAAAAATTAGTAGGTTACTTAGGGTGAAAAATGAGCACTGCAGAGGGTTAAGCAGGCAGCATTAGTGTGCGGATCTCACTGTAAAATACCATCATAGTTTCCTTCAATCTTTTTTTCTTTTCATGTGCTTTGTATATTTATAGATGTCATAACCAGTGCAGGAAACTGTTATGATTACAAATAGTGGAAGTGTAGCATAGCTAGGCTTGTGAGAGACGAGCGAAGAGGAAAGGGTTGAGAAGTGCTGATGGGAAACAGCATCACAGAGCTGGACAAACATGAAAACTGGCATAGTAATGTTAGGGTTTGGCATGTGTGTGTGTGTGTGTGTGTGTGTGTGTGTGTGTGTGTGTGTGTGTGTGTTTTGTGTGGTGAAAGCTCTGGAGGGTCTGGTTGGTACAGAGAGTGTGAGCACTGGTTCCCTGTGCGTGCCTGCTGCAGGATGTGGCGGATACCGAGCTCTTGAATCAGCTATCTCCAAGCCAACATCGCTTCCCTCAAGAGGCCAGCATAGAGCGTTGTGGCCTGTCTGGAGCGCATCTGGCCTGGCTGTACTGCACACATCCTCTCCTCTTACTGCTGCTGCAGGAGGGACTTTCTATAAACCTTAACATTCCCAACCAGGGAAAGGAAGAATCTAGATACATAGCACAGCAGCCATTCCTATTATGGATGTTAGGACATGCTTAAGCCCCTCCTCTGTTTTCTCCCTCGCCCTTTCCACTCTGGCTTTCTTTCTTTCTTTCTTTCTTTCTTTCTTTCTTTTTTTCTCTCCAGCTGCACTCCCTCACAGCATGGCCTTTGACTGCAATGACAGAAATAACAGTGCAGCTTAAATATAGGACATCTGCATACATGTCTGATCACCCTTCCTTTCCCCCTCGTATGGTTTGCCTAAACAAAGTCTGGATCCTCCCACTTGGAAGCTCTTGAGAACTTTACAGGCCTTGAGTCTCATGCCTTTGCCCCAAACTCACTGTTTGGGCACCCAGACTGTGAACTCAGTGTGAGAGAGGTTATGGTGAGGATAGAGTGGGTGTTGTGGGGACAGTGTGAGTGTGTGAATTTGTGAATAATACATGTGAGGTAAAATGTGTTCCACCAGGATGTGACATTTACAACCAGTCCATTCTTAAGATATCAGCATCCTTAAGACTTTTAGCATCCAGATGAATCCTGCTTGACAGGAAATCAGGGTCAGTGCTTGAGAAGGTCATTGAAAGGTGACTTACTGGCCACAGGGAGCTCAAAACAAAAAACCACCTCAACCACGCTTAACACCCCCCAACACACACACACGCACACACACACACACACACACACACACACACACACACACACACACACATGCACACAGGTTTCTATTGCTCTCCTTGTTTCATTTTCATTAGAACTCTCATGCTGAGGTCTGAACTTCTTGCCCTGCCTGAACCAGGGTGACAGCTCAGTAAATCACGCCACTTTAGTGGACCTGCCTGCTTTTTTATACACTTTAATCACAGAACTCCTGCCGCAAGGAAGATTGGGCCAGTGTATGGAATTCACCTATAAAAAGCAGAGAGGGAGTATGTAGACGCTGATGTGCTTCTCGGAGTAGAGCCGGCCGATAGAAACTCGTTAGCTTCTTGCTGAGACAGTGCTCCAATGGGGCCATGCTGTTTTCACTCAGTGACAATCAATCGCTCAGGAGCAACAGGTCCAGGCTATAAAGTTGAGGTCATATCCAGACTCGTATACAGTTTCTCATCTGGAATGAGAAGATGAACACGTCGGTAGGATTCGCAGACAAGACCTTGGCCTTTGTTTTTTATTAACGCTTACTCACAGCTTCAATGCAGTTTGGAATGATCGAAGGCCATCTTTCACCAAATATCACTACAGCTTTAAAACTGTTTGCCCTTTCAGCACTGCCGCAAAATAAGTGACTAAAATCCACCAGTTATTGGAATGTAACATACTAAATTTCATCATTTCATAATTAGGTTCTATTTTTTTTTTTAGATTGTATCATCCATGACATTCATTTAAGTTTAAGATATTGTTTATACTTATGAGACAAGATTGGTAGCCCTTATGCACCGGATCAATTTTAGTTTCTGTTCTTGGCGATAGTTTGTTAAGGCTATAGTTATAGTTTAACTGAAGTGGTATACTGTATATGGGTTTTATTTGAACTGAAATGGGTAATCTGTTTTTTAATAAATACCTTCTTTTTCTAAAAAAGAAAAAAGAAAGAAAGAAAAAGAGAGCTGTTGTATGATGTAAGTACACTTGCTTTGCTTGTATGTCCTCATTTGTAAGTCACTTTGGTTAAAAGTTTTGGTTAAATGGATAAATATCATGTAAATGTAGACATTCTGAATGGGACTGAGATTATAAATATGATGACAGTGGGAATTTGGATAGCCTTTTTATGACAAATCAGTTCTGTAAATTTTGGGTGGGTAATAATTCACAAGTCTATATAGCAGGGGTATTCCATTCAAATCCATGAAGGTTAAATCCAGTTAAATTCCTTGCTTACAAACGTCATAATAAGCAACTCATATGACTGAAAACTGACAACAGTTAACTTTTAAAAGGTAAGACAGTAAGGTTGTTAAATAAAATAACAGGACAGGGTTCCAGGTCTTGTGGAAGGATTCCAAGAACCATTTCAAGGAGATCTCTAACTTTTCAAGATTTATACACAGTAAAATTTCATTCTTTCACCTTTAAACACTGTTTTTGTCATTTAACCTTTTACTTTTTTCAGACCAGAAATTGTCAATAAAATGAAAAATCTATGCATGTACTCTAAGTGTGTGAAAACTCTCCCATTTCTGACCTATTGTGTCTAGCCCTGTAACATGATTTGGGTCTAATGAGCTTTATTCAGCTAAACTCATAAGCTACAACAGAGAATCTCAACTACAAAACTACAAAAGCTGCCGTGGTTCATAGCTGCAGTTGCTGAACTACTTACTGTTCTTATTCATACATTTATCAGCTCTGCTAGTTTTGTTTATTTCTTTTCAAATACATGGATTGTTCAACTGAAAAACCTTGCTGGACCTGTATCCGGACCGCAGTCCACCAGTTGAGGACTAATGCTTTCATGGTATATTATAGTATAGTACTATAAAGAGAAGTATTTTGAAGTATTTGTTGTTACCAGGATCTATTGTATCAAAAGTCTATTGTATCACACTGGGGCTGAAGTTGTGTGTTTAATGCTATGTTTAAGCTCAGTGTTTGAGTTAGGTTTAGGGTGTGGGGAAGTGTTTTGGTAACCTATTGGGCTCATGGAAAATATGGCAGCTTTCCATGATGACATATGCAGCATAAACGTACAGTGGTAATTCTACATGGCTAAGTTGAACTCTGAAATGGATTAAAGTGTGTCTGCTTGTGCTAGGATGAGCTTTCTAGAGCATATCTTCAAAGCACTTGGGCTGGTGATTCAGATGGATAATAACTTTGATTGGAGGAAATAATGCTTTCCATGTGACTTTGGTGGTTTCCAAGTCTACTATAAATGTTCTGCTCCTCATTTCTACGACAGAGCCAGATGTGTCTAAGAAATAAGTCAGCAAACAGATCAAGAGCTATCTCTCTCTCTCTCTCTCTCTCTCTCTCTCTCTCTTTCTGTGTCTTCCATAGATTCGCTTATGCTTGTCCCAGTAGAGGCCCACTTCATGCAAGATATTTATAGATCCTATGTTGACATTGGACGGCATGTGGAGAAATAGCCGTGACTCAAAACCACAAGACAAATGGCAGTGTTGCTTGCTGCTGTTGTAATGACAGGCCTCGGCTAGTGCAGGACGCAGGTGACATCTCACTGCTGTCTGGATAGGAGAGAATCATATGTGTCAGTGAACATCTAGTTGGTCTTTCATCTCTTAGCTCTGACTTTGAGCACAGGGGAAACAAAAATCAGCTCCATCTGCCTTTCACACAACTGCAACCCAAAAAGAAAACAGAAACTTACTTGCAAAATTCGAAGCACAGCAAAATGCCAATCATTTTTATAGCCTTCATTATCACAGCTTGGTTGGTTAGTGGAATGGTTAGTTAACCTGGCATCTTATCTAGCTCAGAAGAACTATTATCTTGTTTAATCATGTTGTTTAAATAATAACAACAATGTTTATTTATATAGCACATTTAAAAACATGTTGACCAAAGTGATTTACATGCCAAGGACCTAATATATGAAATAAATAATATAGTTAGACAAACTAAGTACAGTCAAAAGCAAGAGAGAAGAGGTAAGTCTTCAAATAAGATGTAAAAGCATCAAGGGTAGTACATGCTAAATATGAAATGGCAACCCGTTCCAGAGAGGTGGGGCCGCAACAGAGAACGCCTTTTTGATATTAAACGAGACCTAGGAATAATTAAATGCAAACTCTGCGATGATATAAAGTTCTAGAAGACGTATATAGATGAAGGAGTTCTACAATTTAAGGAGGAACCAAACCATTTAGACCCTTAAAAACTAATATTCAAAGCTTAATTTTTCAAAATATAGCATACCTGTTTATTAAAACGGATAGTTTTATTTTTTAATTCACCAAAAGTATAACAGAACAGCAAAAAAAGTAATAGAAAATACTCAAATATTGCTAATAGCCAATCAATAGCCTCTTTCAGATAACGCAGTCATTTCACGTTCAATTTTCAGCTGAATTCATTGTCACGAAGCGAAGCCTACAGTCACGTAGCATGCGTTGTAGAATGTGTCATGGTGAAAATAAAGCAGTTATGAATACCAGCATTTTTTAAGAAGACAAACAAAATGCTACAAAGGCAAGAGACCAAGAGAGCGAGCGGCAGCAGATCACTGATGAAGCAGTTTGGTGACCGTTCCCACGACTAGCAGTGATAACGCTAGTGTGGAAGTTTTTTAGAAGCACTTACGAGGCTAAATGTTGTCAACCTGCGCATGGCTTTGAAAGTGAGATTGACTGCCTGGAATTAGAGTTAACAGCCCACGTACAATCATTCAGACTTTCAGGAACTACAGGGACTCAATCAGACAAAACGTTCCAGAAGGACTGAGGCAGTTGATGGCTACTGTGAATACCACACTGATCTCAAGTGGAGCGCGAGCAGGGTTTCTCCAAAATGAATCTCAGTTGTAAGTTGCAGCATGAATCCCTTCTCATTAACATCATCTCGTCTCTGATGCTTTTGAACATCGTGTTTCCACCGCATACAAATTTCAGTCCCGAGCCATTTGTGCGCTCATGGTACACAGGGAAGAGTAGGAGGACACTGACTTGACAGCGTTGTGGTATACTTTTTATCTTAGGTATGACAATATATTCTTGATTATGTTGTGCAGTTAATGTTAGTTTATAGTAAGTATGCTTACTATATGAAACCTAGCCTTGTTTTTGAAATGCTTTGGGCAAATGTGTTTTCCAGCTAACTGAGGTGATGGCACATAAACTGATAGAATGTTCAATCCATTAATGTTTCCCTTTGTACTAAGAATACCTACTGCTATTAAGTTGGTTATACTATTACTTCTCTGTAGAAGTGTGATCAGTTACACAGGCCTACCTATCAGCGTTGAATATCATTGGCTACATGAGATACTGGAAGCAATTTTACATATCTGTAAATTCAAGGACCGTGACCTTTCACGTGCCTCCCGACCTGCCAGATCACTGCCCTCTTAGTTTTCCGGGATCTGCAAATTTACAAATTAAGCACTGCTTATATTGAATTCTGAATCCAGTGGATAGATGCCAGCCCATGTGATATACTAGCATGTCTCCTTGTACCAGTCAGAAGCCTAGCTGCAGCATTATGGACAAACTGTAGACATGATAATGAAGCATGAGAAATTCCATCATACAATGAATTCAATAATCAGAGCTGGAAGAAATAAAAGCATGTATAACAACCTCCAGAGCCTTAATAGACAAAAAGGGTTTCAATTTCGCAATAGCCGTTAGTTGAAAAAAGCCACTTCTTACCACAGAATTTATATGCCTATGAAATTTTAAGTCGGAATCACATTCCTTGCCTGATTGTGTAATGTAGATCCGAAAGAGCCTAGTTGATTAATTATAGATTTAGTAGAACCAGGGGGCCGAACATTACCACATCAGTTTTTGAATCGTTTAGCTGAAGAAAATTTGTTCCCATCCATTTTTTTATGTCAGTAAAACAGTAAAAGAGTGTAAAACAGAATGTAAAACAGAATTGTCCCCTGGCTTTAAAGGGAGATGAAGCTGAGTATCATTAGCATAACAATGGAAAGATATATTGAATTTTTGACAAACATGGGCCAAAGGAAGTATACTGAATATGCATATAGAAAATCAAACTGGGCCCATTATAGAGCCTTGTGGAACTCCACTGGTAATGGGTGCAGAGGAGGAATAAACATTACCCAATTCTACAGAGGAAGTTCTCCCTTTAATATAAGAGGAAAACCATTTAAGGGTGGTCCCTTGAATCCCTGTTGTCTTAAACGCTCTAACAAATTTCATGATCAGTATTGTCAAAGGCAGTCCTTTAGCATGTCATAAGACACCTGCAGCTTATCTATAAGACACAACGGCTGAAAGTTTTAGGGAATACCAATGAATTTGAGAAAGTAGTCTTAAAAATAACTGACTTAAATAACAGGCTTGGTTAGCTTTGTTAGCAACTATGTTAGCAATAAGTCTCATTGCTAAGTTGAGTTAGCTGAAGCTACACTACATATTACCCCAGCAATTAAGGTTTGCTTTGTCAACTGATTCTTTACAGAAATGGGCCTGTTGATGTAAACGTTTTACCAGTTAATGCTTTACTGATCACATTAACTGTCCTGGCAAGGGGTATGTAGCTAAAATTCATCCTCTTCACAATTAACAAATCTTTTCATCTGAGAAAAAGAAGTTCCAAGATTTACTCTAACTTTTTTTATTATCATTATTTTTAATTTAACAGCATTCCCCATGTGTGCTTTTCTGAGTGCTAAAGATTGGACTGGAATAAAAGAGAATTGTGGGAGCTCTATAATGGCAGAGACATATGCTATGTTCATGTGGGTACTGAGAAGTTTCCGAGCTCTGAATAAATAAATAAATAAAAATCCATTTGAATGGCCCTCCAAAGTAGTTTCCACTCGGAAAGAGCTTTAACTTTTCTCTGATGGCCTTTCAATGAAATGCCACAAGAAATAGCTATAAGAGTGTGTTCTAATCCTTTAAAGCAGACTTTTGAGTTTCTACTATAGCAGACTTTCAGTGCTATTAATGATGAATTACTACAGGAATATATCTCATACCTCTACTATCAAAATAAATACATCAAACAACAGTCCTGGGCATTGTTAAAAATGTATTTGGGGGCTTTTTATATCCATAGAGACGATTACTAATAGATTACTAAAGATTACTGTAAGCACATGTTTGAGAAATGGCACAACTACAGATCACAGATATCAGTTTTTCATGCATTTTTTATGATATACTTGCTTTGTTCAGTTTCTATAAAAAGCTATTTTACATTGTGATCCACATACAGTGGTGTGAAAAAGGCTTTGCCCCCTTCCTCATTTCCTGTTCCTTTGCATGTTTGTCACACTTAAGTGTTTCGGAACATCAAACCAATTTAAACAATAGTCAAGGACAACACAAGTAAACACAAAATGCAATTTGTAAATGAAGGTGTTTATTATTAAAGGTGAAAAAAAATCCAAACCATCATGGCCCTGTGTGAAAAAGTGATTGCCCCCCTTGTTAAAACATACATGATAAACATGCAAAGGAACAGGAAATGAGGAAGGGGGCAAACACTTTTTCACACCACTGTATTCAGTATTTCCACAGTATTTGTAATAGTAAGATATTAAAAATACATAATTGCATTTTAGATTTTTCCTAAAAATTTTGCATGTCTGTTTCAGGCCAAAATGACACTGCAGCAATAGAATCCTTCTCTCTGTTCCACTCAGCTAGGTTTTATTCTCATTTTAGGGAAATCCGAAATTAGACTTGTTCAGGGATGTACAGGTGGTTTTCTGGTTGGATATGGAGCACATTAGAGTCATCTGTAGAAAAACCGAGCTGCAGATGGAGACGGCAGCAAGAGGAAGTGGGCATTAGTCGTCGTCCCCCCCCCCCACCCCCCAAATACCGATTACATCATCCCAGGCAACCCAGACATGCACAAATACTGACACACACAGACCTGGATATGGGGGGTCCATTCTGAAAACAGAAAAGCTGACTTGACATCGCACTGGTCGAGGTGCTCCAAGAAAAGCAGAGCAGTCCACGAGAGGGCCCAGGCTTTTGTGTTTGTGGACTGTCACACTTCATCACGAGGGAAAGCTTTAACAAACCCGGGAAGAGCTTTGAAGCTTGGGGCGGGTGTGTGGGGATAGCCTCTGTGGCTACGTCTGATGTCAGATCCAATATTCTGATTGCGTGCTACTTTCCAGATTAAAATTGTGTTTGTCGGGTGTGAGTTAAACCGTCCGCGTATTGTGTATCACAGGGCAGACGTCATAATTACAGCATCATACTTCACTTTGTAGGCAAAGGAGAGACAGACCTGGCCAAATAGGTAATACTGGAAGAAGTCAGGAAAAGAGAAATTTGATTATGAATATAGTAGTGCGTGATATGAAATGGATCAGATCAAGAAGGAAAAGATTCATTATGAAAGTCAAGTAAAGTACTGTGGAAAAAGTATTTCTGATTTTTTTATGGTTTTTGTGTATATCTCGTACTAAATTGTTTCAGAAATTGAAACAAAATCTAAAATAAAACAACGGCAACCTGAGTAAAGACAAAATACAGTTTTTAAATGATAATGTTATTTATTGAAGCATAAAAGTTATTCAATACCAACTGTCCCTGTATGAAAATGTATTTGTCTCGTAGATACTAATTCCCCAAATCTATGAAACTGCATTCATATGGACAAGATGTAACACGGCCTTATTACTGCAAACCCTGTTCAATCAAATCAACACTTAAATAGAACTTTATTTCAACTGCATGAAGTTGGTTAAAAGGTCTTACACAGTAACAGACTATGACTATGCCAAAGTTGAAAGAAATTCCAAAAATGATGCGGAAGAAGGTGATTTAAATACATTTGTCTGGAAAGGGTTACAAAGCTTTTTCAAAGGCTCTGGGACTCGAAAAGAACCACAGTGAGAACCATTATCTCAAAATCGAAAAAAAAAAAAAAACACGGCACAGTAGAAAACCTTCCCAAAAGTGACCGACCTACCAAAATTCCTCCAAGAGCACAGCAACGACTCATCCAGGAAGTCACAATAGAACAACATCAAAGGACCTACAGGCCTCTCTTGCTTCAAAAGAGGTCATTGTGTATCACTCCACTATCAGAAAGACACTGGATAAAAATGGCATCCCTGCGAACCCAGCAGTTATTGCTATTAAAGGTGGCACAACTAGATTTTAAGTTTAAGGGGGCAATTAGTTTTTCACAGTGGTGATGGGTGTTTGATTATTTTTTTTTTTGCTTCATTAAAAATATAAATAAATAAAAAACTAATGTGTGTTTACTCTGGTTGACTGTTTTATGTTGTATTACGTTTGAATACCTAAAACTATTTAGTATGAGATATACACAAAAACAGAAGAGCTCAGGATGGAGGCAAATACTTTTTCACAGCACTGTAGCCAGCATGTCTTAAAATGAAAGTCATAATCTGACTAATAATAAACTGATTTAAAAACATGGTGTTATTGAACACGTAATATGAATAATTGTTGATATGTTGACTTTTTTTTAAAGAGATGTTTATTTAGTGAGAGTACCGTGGCTTAGTGGTTAGCACGTTTACCATGCATCTCCAGGGTTGGGGGTTCGATTCCCACCTCCACCCTGTATGTGTGCGGTGCTTTCATGTTCTCCCTGTGCTTTGGGGGTTTCCTCTGGGTACCCAGGTTTCTTCCCCGATTGGCACAGGGTTGGCACCTTGTCCAGGGTATCCCCTGCCTCATGCCCTGAGTTCCCTGGGATAGGCTCCAGACTTCCTGCTACCCTGTGTAGGATGAGTGGTACAGAAAAATGGATGGATAGATGTTTATTTAACCTTTTTTTGGATGGAGTCCCATGTGTGCGTGCTTTCTAACAGTCAGTACATTTTCCACAAAGGGAAAGTCTTCATGATAGATATTTTTTTCCCATCAAAATGAGAGGCTGGTGAGGACTGTTTCTAGCTGTTACAACAGAAACTAACTTGTTCCGCAGATGTTCCACAACATTAAATATAACTGTAATTGGATAAAAAGTATGACATGCAGTTCTTTAACTAATAAAAAATGTAATCTTTGACAAATTCTTGTAGAGAAATAATGTTGGGCGGCTGTGGCGCAAGTGGTAGAGTGGGTTGTCCACTAATCGCAGGGTTGGTGGTTCGAATCCCGGCCCGGCTGATCCCATGCCGAAGTGTCCTTGGGCAAGACATGCATGGCAGCTCTGCTACCATTGGTGTGTGAGTGTGCTCTCTTTGGATAAAAGCGTCTGCTAAATGAATAAATGTAAATGTAAATGAAATACAACACTTCACCGTTATCGGTAAATTCTGGGGTGGCATGTCACATCACCCTTAAATGTTTTATTTCTTACTTACAGTAAACATCAGTATCCCTTCACTGTGTAGCACCTAGAAACAGTTGAATTTTTACATCGCTATTATACACCGCACAAAAATTTTACTTCGTCATACAGTAAATTCTTGAATACTCTTGAGCATTAAAAAAATTGAATTATTATTATTATTATTATTATTATTGTTGTTGTTGTTGTTGTTGTTGTTGTTGTTGTTGTTGTTGTTGCCAGTGGAAGGCTGAGCAGGACTTTTAAAATTTTTAATCAGGAGAACTTGTTTGCCTTTCCATGCTTCTACTGATGATTAAGATAAGACCTGGATTAAATGGAAGAGTGCGCCTCTGTGAAACATTCAGGCGCTACATATGGAATTGTATTTGGCAGCTGGGTCAGGTAACGGCTGGCTTGGAGTGTGTGTGCTTTTCTCAAGCTGTTTGGAAATTAAAGGATCTTGTACGTTAATGGACCACATCCCTTTGGCTGTGACTTCACAGAGGGGGAAAAGAAGCCATAATTTGATTCTGGGATTTTGCAAAGTAAAACAAAACCCTTTCAAATCAAGACAATATTTGGAAAAATCGCATTTTCTGAGAAGAGTAGCTGTTTGAGATGCTGTCCAATTTCTAGGTAATGAAAGCATCGTGGACACTTTGATCATGCAATCTATCATCTCCTATGTTAATAATAAAAAGTTAAGTATTGCTAACTTAACATTAGTGAAGACAAGCTCCAGTGAGTGTCTGGATCACCTTTACATTTAGACCAATGCTATGTTTATAATCACAATGAAGCAGGCTTTTGCGTATATTTCTGCTCAGTGGTGTATCAGTGATCATTTTATTTGCTGGGTTTTTGTAGTAAATGATGTTAAAGGACCAGGCTCTGTGCACAGGCTTATTATTTTCCATCATTAGTGCAAGCCACTGAAATGGAGTACAATTTGAACCAGTGCCAGTTCCACTGTTTGCATATTTCCTCAAATTTCTAATCAAGATTCAGTTAGCTTGAGACATTAAGGGCCTAGTACTCAATTTACCCAAACCAATTGTTAATTGTCTGTAAAAATGTGTACAGATTCCTGGTTGTGTTGTTCACAAAGGTCTTTTGATGTGGGTAAAACATATAAAAGCCTCATTATATAGTATCCGGCCACAGAACATTAGCCTCGAGGGTCAGCTGCTTGAATTCTGATTAAGGTACTTCCATAGACTTTTAGATCAACTATATTATTAACCTAAGTTATTAGTGTAGTAGTTTAATATGAAATGTAAAATCAACACACACCCCAATATGTTTTATTTGGCATGTTTTAAAGTATGAGTAAACTGAAGCCAAGTTTTCGAAATGCACAGCACACACGCACACACTCTATATACACACCCGTCCAACACTGGGCACCCCACCCACACATGCAAGCACACACACATATATATATTCACACACTAATTCACACCTGGGGGCACTTTAGAGCAGCCAACCCACCTCCCGGGATGTAGGAGGAAAACAGAGAACCCAGAGGACACGGGGAGAACATGTGAACCTCCACAGAGACCGTAACCTGAACTCATGACTGAACCACGAACCCTGGAGCTGTGGGTTCAACAATACTCTCTACATCACTGAATATACAGTGTGCCCACTCAAAATACATCAGTACTCATGCTCATTTCTTATATTGTGTCTTATATCAAATTCCTACACGCCTACATTAGCTAACAGTCTCACTGCTATCTAATCAGCTAACAATAACTTTATATTGAGTTTTTTTTTTGGTCTTGTTTACAATTAAATGCTCTGGTTGTTGTTACAGTAAAATATGTCTATCATATAGGCTATCTAACAGGCATGCAGTATCGGTGCCCAGATTCATTTTCTGAGCCTTTACACATAGCTAATTAGCTAATGTAGCGCACATTGGTCACTGTTAGCAACCTAGCTACAATGTGAGCTGATTTTACCTCACTCTCTTTTCCACAAGAAAAAAGTGTTAACACACTGTCTTTTACACAATGCTCAGTAATGTAACACTCTCTTTTCACAGTGCCAACTAACTTTATAGCTAATATTACACATAGATAGTTATTTAGCTAATGAAAGCAGTTAGCAGTCAGCTAACGTTAGTGTATAATGGTCAAAGTTGGCAACCTAGCTACCTAACGTAACCACACTCTCTTTTCTTAACTAGCTAAATTAACCTCACTCTATTTTCTATATTGCTAGCTAATATTACTCATAGCTAATTAGCTAATTTAGCTAGCTAATTCCAGTGTATATAGTGTAGGTCACATTTGGCAACCTAGCTAGCTATCTGTCTCTATCTAACTCTTTTCCATAATGCTGGCTAACATGACCTCTCTCTCTTTTCTGTAATATTCTGTAATTTATCTCACTCTCATTACCCAAATGCTAGCTAACTTTCTTTCACTCTCTTTTCCAGAATGCTAGCTAAATTTACCTCACTCACGTAACCATAGTGCTAGCTAACTTTTTCACTCTCTTTTCCTTAATGGTACCTAAATTTACTCCACTTTATTTTCAAAATGCTAGCTTCTTCTTCTTTCTTTTTTTTTTTAACCTCACTCTATTTTCCAGAGTGCTAGCTAAATTTACCTCACTATCTTCAATAATGTCCTTCTAATTCCGATATATCTGCACTCAGGAACAGGAACTGTGGGTAAACTATAGAAACCCTCCTAGAATTTGTAATGGTTTAATGGTTATAAGGGGAATTGTATTGCTTTTAATGGTCGTTTATTTCTATGGACAATTTCTTATCCTTCTATTGGTGGTATCTAGTGGATACCATTAATGGCCAATATTGGTTATGGTAATTGTTTCAATGGTTAGCTGATGGTTTGTAATGGTATTTGTAGTGGAAACCATTAATATTTCTGTGCTGGTGTCTATTGTTTTTTTTTTTCAGCAGGGAACTTTTGTCTCATTATTGACTATGGTCATCTCATGAACACAATTAACATGGTCTTGACTCCAACTATAACCGTTGTAACCACACAGTATTGTAAATTGTATTGTAAATAATACTTTTTTCAGAAGTGTATATTGATATGAAAATGAAGCAAGTACAATCTTATAATATGCTGAACCTTGCTAAATCTCTGTGTATGTTGTTTCTTGTCTTTGAGAGAACTTGCAGGACCTAAAAACCTTGTGATTTATACTTGTCTTAATTATAGGAGAAAAGTCTGACTCCCAGGAATGACCAGTAAAAGCCTAATCAAAATACAAGTGATTCTTTCCAACTAAATTTCAAACTTTGCCTGAACTATTCAGTGCCATTAGCCGGACTGTAGAGACATCTGGTATTTTAGCGTGCATGGCCTGTTGAGGATAATGTACAGTTGAATCCATCACTGCCTGCTGCACGTTGCTGTTTGCTGAGAAGTCATGGAGCAGGAAGCCGGAGGTTTCCAGGTCACCATCAGCCACATCAATACTGTAACCAAAAGCATCTGAACAGGCTGCAAATTACCTTACAGGTCTGCTCAGTGTTACTGACCACATGAAGAGGTAGAGCAAACTCTGCGCAGTGGAAAGTCAAGATCTGGATTCTGCAGCTTTTTTGAGGTTCAGGAGAGCTTGTGTTTAAGTAAAGCTACAAATGCCACCTTAGTGTGGAGGAAATAGCTGCCTAATGATGTAAATGTGCTTCCAGGAGCTATGAGTAAGTTCTACTACAATTTTAAGAGAGAGTTTAACTGACGGACGTTCAGCACCTAGCACTGTGTTGAACTGCCATTGCTAATCCATCAATAGTTTATGGGATTAGTTATATTAAAGTAGCAAAGCAAAAATTATAATTGTAACTGTCAAGTCTTTCAAGATTAATAGAAGAACGTTCAGGATTTAGTGACGTTCAAATAAAAGACAATAAATAAGCATGTTTGTTCTCAGACGGCCCACAATGTTTCACTTTTACATTAATACGAAATGTTGCAAAAACATAAAAGTGTAAAACTGCTGCAAAAAAGAAACAGCACACTATGTCACACAGTGTTGCTTTATAATAGAATCTGTATCGGCTGTCCTCTAAAAGGAAGATAAATAAAAAGCCAGTGTGTGACGACTCTTTCCTGCCTCTGTGATCAACCTTGACTAGCCTGCCCTGCTGCTCAATATGTCTGCACTATGATTTCAGGCCTCACTTTGCCATTACATCCAAAGTTTTTGTGTCCTTGTCTGACAAAAATTAGTTTGTGTATCTGTGTAAATCAACTGTTGTATGCGTATGCTCCCTTAAGGGTGCCATTCGATTCCCTGTGCCTTGCCTCCATATTTATGCGCCTCATATTCAGTTCATTGCCTGTGCCTCCGATACACGATCCATCAAGGGTTTTTATTCCCTGTGCGTCCACAAGACGACGTAACACTGTATTGTAAATCGCCAGAATATTGCCACAAATAAAAACAAAATTCTTTACAAGTGCACATGCAATATGGACAGATTTATAAAATAATAATAATGCTAAATGCTGGGAGATTTGGAGTGTTTTCAGTGATGAAATGTGACATGAATGGACAAAACATGGAGCATAGTTTTTTTAGACATTGTATATAACGTAAACTGGGTGTCTGACTAATATAAGTTGATTACACACAAGGCAACATTTGAGACATAATTTAAGTAAAAATTCCAAGAAAACCAGGCTTGGTCCAAGACATAATAATCCTATAACCTACAAGCCGTGCAAAGGCACAAAGAAGAGAAAAGTTTTGCAACAGCATTGTTTCCACCGATCATTAAAACTCTGATCATCATCGTTGCAAAGTTTTTAAAGAGCACTCAATAAATAAATAAGAACATAAACAACCAAGAGCAGGCAACATTAAGAAAAAGAAATAAATACAGAGGACTGAGAAGATGTCTTTTTCAAGTTTGTACACTCCGACAAAATCAGTTGCCTTTGGCCTGCTTAGGGGCACAAGGTGAAGAAAGCACACGAAGGCACAGCAATTATTCTGCTCTGGCACAACAACTGAGAGCAAAAGGAGCATCAAAGGTTTTCCTCTCAGCCACAGCACTCCCTCTGAGGAAAACACTGCCTGTGTGAATAGCACTGGAGAGGCTGCTACTGCTGCTCATAGGCTCATGTGTGCTATAACTCCACAAGATTCTGCAAACTCTGCATCCTTCCCCACAATATGCTGTTGTTGAGATTGGTGTATGTGCATAATTTAGAAACATTTAAGGATTATGATAATATTAATTACTGTAATATGATGGATGCTTTTCCTCAATTTAGACTGATTATAAACCTTAAGTTTTTCATTTCCTAAAATGCCCCAATTAACCAGTTAAATCCATCCATCCATCTATTATTATTATTATTATTATTATTATTATTATTATTATTATTATTATTATCATGTAGGTAGTTACAGTCATTATTGTATTAATACTGTGATGTATATTGGTTTTCCTAACTTTAAAATTATGTTAAAAGTTCAGTCATTATTCTGTTTACAAATGTTCCAATTAGACTATTAACTAGGAATAAAACCACTACAGAAAGAAACACTCAATCATTACATAGTAGTGAAGATTTCATTAGATTCTTCACTGATAAGGTGGACAATAT
>JAFFST010047628.1:0-14857 GCA_022414735.1 Noturus placidus
CTACCATATAACTGTAAACCATACCAGATAACTACCATATAACTGTAAACCATACCAGAGAACTACAAACCATACCATAGAACTACCATATAACTGTAAACCATACCAGAGAACTACAAACCATACCAGAGAACTACCATATAACTGTAAACCATACCAGAGAACTGCAAACCATACCAGAGAACTACAAACCATACCATAGAACTACCATATAACTGTAAACCATACCAGATAACTACCATATAACTGTAAACCATACCAGAGAACTACAAACCATACCATAGAACTACCATAGAACTACCATATAACTGTAAATCATACCAGAGAACTACCATATAACTGTAAACCATACCAGAGAACTACAAACCATACCAGAGAACTACCATATAACTGTAAACCATACCAGAGAACTACAAACCATACCAGAGAACTACCATATAACTGTAAACCATACCACAGAAGTACAAACCATTCCATAGAACTACCATATAACTGTAAACCATACCAGAGAACTACAAACCATACCATAGAACTACCATATAACTGTAAACCATACCATAGAACTACCATATAACTGTAAACCATACCAGAGAACTACAAACCATACCAGAGAACTACAACTACCATATAACTGTAAACCATACCAGAGAACTGCAAACCATACCAGAGAACTACAAACCATACCATAGAACTACCATATAACTGTAAACCATACCAGATAACTACCATATAACTGTAAACCATACCAGAGAACTACAAACCATACCATAGAACTACCATATAACTGTAAACCATACCAGAGAACTACAAACCATACCAGAGAACTACAAACCATACCAGAGAACTATCATAATTGTAAACCATACCACAGAACTACAAACCATACCATAGAACTACCATATAACTGTAAACCATACCAGAGAACTACAAACCATACCATAGAACTACCATATAACTGTAAACCATACCAGAAAACTACAAACCATACCACAGAATTACCATAGAACTACCATATAACTGTAAATCATACCAGAGAACTACCATATAACTGTAAACCATACCAGAGAACTACAAACCATACCATAGAACTACCATATAACTGTAAACCATACCAGATAACTACAAACCATACCAGAGAACTACCATATAACTGTAAACCATACCAGAGAACTGCAAACCATACCAGAGAACTACAAACCATACCATAGAACTACCATATAACTGTAAACCATACCAGAGAACTACAAACCATACAACTGTAAACCATACCAGAGAACTGCAAACCATACCATAGAACTATCATAATTGTAAACCATACCATAGAACTACAAACCATACCATAGAACTACCATATAACTGTAAATCATACCAGAGAACTACCATATAACTGTAAACCATACCAGAGAACTGCAAACCATACCAGAGAACTACAAACCATACCATAGAACTACCATATAACTGTAAACCATACCAGAGAACTACAAACCATACCAGAGAACTACCATATAACTGTAAACCATACCAGATAACTACCATATAACTGTAAACCATACCACAGAAGTACAAACCATTCCATAGAACTACCATATAACTGTAAACCATACCACAGAACTACACCATAACTAAACCATACCAGAGAACTACAAACCATACCATAGAACTATCATAATTGTAAACCATACCATAGAACTACAAACCATTCCATAGAACTACCATATAACTGTAAACCATACCAGAGAACTGCAAACCATACCATAGAACTACCATATAACTGTAAACCATACCATAGAACTACCATATAACTGTAAACCATACCAGAGAACTACAAACCATACCAGAGAACTACCCTATAACTAAACCATACCAGAGAACTACAAACCATACCAGAGAACTACCATATAACTAAACCATACCATAGAACTACAAACCATACCAGAGAACTACCCATATAACTGTAAACCATACCAGAGAACTACCATATAACTGTAAACCATACCAGAGAACTACCATATAACCATACCACAGAAGTACAAACCATTCCATAGAACTACCATATAACTGTAAACCATACCAGAGAACTACCCTATAACTAAACCATACCAGAGAACTACAAACCATACCAGAGAACTACCATATAACTGTAAACCATACCACAGAAGTACAAACCATTCCATAGAACTACCATATAACTGTAAACCATACCAGAGAACTACAAACCATACCAGAGAACTACCCATATAACTGTAAACCCTACCAGAGAACTACCATATAACTGTAAACCATACCAGAGAACTACCATATAACTGCAATAATACAAAACAAGTTTACATAAAACAAGAGATGCGGGGAAAAAACCAGCTATGTTTTATTATTATTATCCTATTAAAAGCTCAACCAGATCTTCACTTTGTTGCATGGGTTTGAGAGAGCTTCTCTCCTTATGAACATGATTCCTGTTTTATCCTTCATCGAGCTGCACCAGTTATTGCACAAATACAAACATAAGTTAACTATGTAGTTAGTATCAACCATGGACCCGTAGACTCTTCAGTCCATTGACTAATTTCTACCAACATCTAATTTGGTACACAGCCATGATGTGAAAGGGGGTATGGAACAACTTGCATTGATTTCAAGTTACAGGCTCAGCATCAATGTGTGATTGATAGAAGAACTGTGGGTTTAATGGCCCATTTTGTGGTGAGGCTGAGATTCCTAGCAATTCCTGCAATGCTCCTCGGCTTGACTCGCCCATCGTGCAGTACTGACCCAGTGACTGAGCATGGCACAAAAACACCCGCATCAGTCCTCCCTCACTCTAGAACTTTTATTAAAGTTAACAAATAAATGCTCCCCTGTCTGACTCTCATGCCATAAAGCATAGTGACTGTTATCATTGGGTAAGGAATATCAGAGCACATGCCAGCATGAGGCATGTGTATCGCCTGGGCATGAGGATATTATGACTGAGCTTATGAGTATAACCTCTGGCTGGCCGGTTCTAGTATCCCTGAAGCACAGCCAGCTGTGAGGCTATATTAAGCGCCATTACGATGCTGCATTTCACTGGCTGACCTGCAGCTGGAGAGGAACTGGATCTGCCTGGGGTTTGGTGGGGCTGCAGTCAGAGCTCTCTCTGAGGATCTGGTTGGAGCACAGCTTGCCGCTGCAGTGTAGGTGTAGGCAGATTATAGGCTGGCTTTGTGTTGCTTTTCTTTAGATGTGGGTAGGTCTTGCACAGCTGAAACCTGTCCGCAAGTACCACAGCTGAAGTCAGTCTGTAAATACCCGTCATGGATTTAAGTGTATTCTTAAAAACACTACGTATCCTACAATAATCTATCTACCTCATTCCGATTTAGCTAAATGCTGACGTCAAATTTTGGCTTTATTGTTGTACTGGGGAACACAATCCTGTTCCATAACTGTCAAAGATGTTTAAGTACATGTAACACAGTTCTTGTTAGTGCAGCTTGGGGTCATGTCACATAGGTAGTTTATTTGATTTGGTTCAAGTAGTTTGGCTGCTGTAGATATAGCCATGTCTCAGATGTAAATGTGAATGTTATGCATTAATAGTAATGGCTAACACGACACCTATTTTGGAGCAGCTGTATGGAGCTGTACTTTGCTGACCCCTGGAACATGGTAAATGGATGCATGGGCTTGGTGTGAGAGATCAGGCTCCTGAGATGGCTGAGGTCCACTCATGCCTTATGCTTTACATCCCCTTCTGCACTTAGCATAGTTTGCAATTGTAGCACACAGCCCAATATCATTCACATCTCCAACCTGAATTTAGTGTTTAGGGAAATTTCTACTGTGGCTCTACCAGGCTGTACCCTTTTGAGTGTTGATGGAACTAAGATGGACTGATGAAAACAAGGAAAGAGTTGGTACGAGGATGTCAGTGGGTATGAATGAATATGGTGAGTATGGTGGTTTTCAGAGCATCACAGTCCTCCAAGCTGAAAATACTTCATATTTTCACAGTCAACAGTGACACTGGTGATTGCATGTTTTAGCTTGTTTTATGGCTACACATTAAAAAAAAAAAAGTCTCACAACAGTCGCTTGGAAAAAATGACTGGCCACTGATGGTCTTGGGTCAATATTTCAGACAGCTCTAGAAACAAGGAAAACATATTCGTTAGCACGAAAGAAGTCTCTTTCTACAGCTGTCTTCAGCCTCAGGCAGACTTTCTGTCACAGGTGACACTTGCTGACGCTACACTTCTCTTATGCACCCACAGCAAAGCCTGGCTGTGTTTCTCCTGTGTCTGGAGCACGATGCACAAAAGCTTTGATGATTTGCATGCAGGCCACAGGCATGCCGATGGCTGCCACAAACATGGATTCGAGACATGGAGCGCCAGCAGTGGGGTGGGTACCATGCCCGCTGCCTCACTTTGATGTTCTCAGTGAGACGTGCTAGCGCCATGCACCCATCAAAAGTGTTCACATCATCACATTCCCTCGACAGACCCCCCACCAAAACTTGCAGTGCTCTGCCGTAAGCCACAGCCACGATCTCATGGTGACGAGTGTGGAAATTCTGCATTAATGCACATGTATGAATCATGCACTCTCTTGATCTGGGAAGAAGAAAAGAGCTTTAACTTATTATATTGGAAATATTGAGATTTATGAGCCACGGAGCTGCAGTCTTGGTTCTTTGCTATCAGTCAGGGGACTTCATCTTGTTGCTTTACTCCTGATTCTAAGCAAAATGAAATGAACAGAAAGGGGATGACTTCTTGTATGGACCACAGAGATATGTAATAACTATAAATCAAAGCAGGCTGTGACCCTCACAGAACACATATGCCTCTCTCACTTCACAGATCCCAAAACACCTTTTTTAACCCTCTTCTCCATGCGTCACCCATGTCTTTCAGACCTTTTCCCACAGGAGGAAGAAAGCAGGCTTGGGTTTGACATCCTTGAAATCAGCCTGGACAGGACCTTCAGTAGAATACGCTCCGAGAACACTTCATACCAAACTACCAAGCATCCTATAGTCTGTTTAACCTGGTCTGTGATCAAAATGCAAAGAAAAACACACAGCAGAAGTGGTATCTGCGTAGATCCACCAGGCTATTCTGCTAAGATCACCTCTTGAAGAGAAGGCTCATAGAGAAAGCATGCCATGTAAAGTCAAACAGAGCCATATTAATAATCACTAAGCGTTCACCCAGACCTCCTAATCGGTCTGGAACATACTCCTTCATCCTTCCTACCACACAGTCATGGTCCTGGCTAATCCTGAAAAAAAAGGCCTGTAAATGTTCCCCATCAGAAACTAGTGAGTGGAGTGCTGCTTTAAATATATTTAAATACATAAGGCAGCATTAGAAAATACTGTTTAAGAATAGAAATAGGATCTTGGAAAGTTGCTAGTCGTGGTATTGTTCCCTATGATTTAATGCTGAAAGGCTTGAGAGCATATATTTCAATAACTGAAAAGTGTGAACCAAGAAATAAAAAAGTACAATTCTCCTTGGACTTTTTTCCAGCTCATTTCTGAGCCAGGATTAATAGCAACTGTCAGTATCCCACTGTGTTTAGTGGTTATTGCAGTGCTAAAAGAACAGACTGTGCCGCTCTCAGTGGCTTTCCCAGGCCAAAGGAACGTGCATTTACAGCGTATGGGCTTTCCTCTCTTTCCCAAGAGCTTATCAGTGAACCTCAAAGCCCTTTACTCTAAAGATGACAGTACCCCATCTTAGTCATAATATCAATCAATATACTTTCCCAACAGTTATCCTGAAATTCATGCGGAATTTTCCCTCGGTTTGCCCAAATCATCAGGGTAAAGTGACTCCACCATTGATTTTTTAACCAAGAAAGATATTTTTGGGAAATAAGTATTCACCTAGGAATCCTTTTGGAAATTCTGATGGTTGGGACAAAATTCTAGGCATGGATGGTTGTGATGGTTGGGACCAGTTCTAATGCTAGACACGGATCATCAATCAACATCTTGTAAAAGCTGCCCAGAGCCGAAATAGCCATTGGAGAGTAAAATAATCTTCCTACCTCTTATTTTATGGATAGTGGCAGTGCATTTGAAAGAGTCAGAGTCGTGTAGCGTGTAGAGCTGGACCATGGTTTGGCAGGAGCAACTTGTTGGAAGACAACAGAAGGTTTTTTATCTACAGAGTATGAAGATGGTCCTCCAAATAGAGATCAGGCCAATTTCTAATTGATCCAATTTCCAATTGAACAGATGCTCTTTCAAATGCACGCAGTTTGGAATTTGACAAGGTCTTCTTCTTCACATGGCACTGACAAGAAACATGCCAAGGTCCTTCTCATTAAGCCCTCATCCGTTCCACTAAAAATAAATGTTCTAATCCACCTCCCATTATCATCACTAAAGATCTCACAGAGGAAATGTTTGCAATGAAAGACCCAAACAGCAGCTGATCCACTGCAGAAGACATCAGGATCATGAGAGATGGTTGGTGAAGATTTATGAGTGCTAATTAGCAATGGCCTCTACAGATTCTCCTGCAATGCACCAAGACAAATTGTGGAAGTGGAAGTGGGACAGGGGACCACATACTGTCAAAAAATGATTCATCCTTACAATTCGGTCTAATTCACAAAAAGAGGGAGGCCAGTAGTGGTTAGAGGAAACAATGGGGCCCACTTGTAAAATAACCAGGACCAACGAAGGGTTAATGCTATCCAGGGCTATCTGTCAGGCTCAAAGGCTTTTCCAATCTCTCCCCCTATACAAAAAAAAAAAAAAGACAAGAAAGACCTAAAAGGAAAAGAAGGGGGAAACACTTCAAAGCCTTGTCATCTGGCATTGCAGAGAGCTGGTTTGAATTAACTTCAATTCTCCTCTCCTTTTCCAAGTTCATGGCGAGAATGCTCATGGCTTCTGGTTTTCATTAGAGCCAATTTTCTTATCTTTTTTCTCCCTCTTTCTTCATCTCAAGCTTGATCCCCTGTAAATGCAACGTGGCACTGAGTGTAGCTAAATAAGAAGGTGCTGCCCCGCAAGGCACGCATTGTCTCACATGGTCCACAAAAACGCAGCGGAGAGGGAAATAGTGGAAAACAGTGGGAAGGAACCCGAAAGAGAGGAAGATGTTGGTTGTTTACACCAGAGCAGCCTTTATTTATCTGTTCCTCTCATCTGTTTGGTGGGATACAGATTTTTCCATTCAGACTATCATTACTGCAATAACGCATTATTTACCAAGCAGAGACAGAGAGAGTGTTGAATTAAAAACTGATGGTAGTTGATGGAGAGAGAAGGGAAGGAGTGCAAGAGAGCAGGAAGAGAAAGACGAAAAGAAAATATATATGGCCTGTTATGCTCTCCTTCTCCAGTCTTAAGGGAGAGATAAATCAGAATTCAGAGAAGGGTGCAGTGCTGTGTGAATGATGTGAGCAGCATGGTAGTGAGAAAGAGATTGAAAGAGAGAGGGAGAGAAGAAGAGAGAACGAGCAAGGAAGGGTTTGGCAGGGGTATGGTTCCTTCAACTGGTTGGAACTCAAAAACTGCTGAACATGGACTTAATGCATCAGACAATTGCCAAGTCCTTCATGTGGTGGACTGAGTGCATCAGCAAAAAGGAAAAAAATCAAACTAAGTAGTGTATAAAGATTAAAGTGTCTATTAACAAACTCATCTGTCCTGGAGAGACGTGCTTTTAGCTGTGAATGCTTTTTCATTCATTCACTTTCAGTAACTGTTATCCTGGTCAGGGTAGCAGACCTTATACTGGGATCACTGAATATGAGACAGAAATGAACCCTGGATGGAAAATTAGCTTAGGTTAATTAAGGCATATTTATTTGCAATTTCTGATTGAAGATAACCCTTATTTCTGGGCTGGAGAAGATTTGAGAAGCTCTGGGTAATAAAGTAGGCAAATCTTCAGTAAGTTTGCTCAGCTTGGCTAGACAAACCTATATAATTTACTTTCAAGATCAAATGCAGCACTGTAGAAAAAAATATAAGTCCAACCTCTTTAGTGCTTAAAAGTCCAACCTGAAAATTACACAAGATGGTATGCTGGCTTGATACTTTAGACATTTCCAATAGTTTTGTAAAAAGATTAAGACCTGCAGCATTGATTTCATGGAGATGGCAGTGATCCTGACCCTTTCTGCACTCCGGACCTGCCTGATCCGTTCGGATGCCCTACCTCTGGATGGAGCTCTCATCAACTGGAGGCTACAGCCTGGAGATTGCTAAGGATGGTACCGCTTGAAGTACCTTGAAATAGCTTTGGACCTCAATTCTACATGGACATTCTCACTGTGGTCGCTGGGACTACTGTTTCCGTTATAGCCTTGAGACTGCAATTACCACCTGCAGTTTTGCACTCAGGTCTCCTTTGGTGAACAGTGGACTAGTTCAACAAAGACTTCATATAAAAACCATAATGAACTTTCTTTTACTTTCACACCATCTGTTGTTACCCAGTTGAGGATGGTTCCCTTCTGAGTCTGGTTCCTCTCAAGGTTTCAACCTCATATCATCTTAGAGAGTTTTTCCCTCACCATCGTCTAAAAATAGTTGTTGGGGAAAAAACAATAACGATTTGCCAATTTCGTCCTAATTTAACACTCATATAATTACATATTACAATTCAGAAAACATGTACACTATATGGACAAAAATTTGATGACACCTGACCATCACACCCAATATGTGGTTCTTCCCAAAACTGTTGCAAAGTTGGAAGCACATAATTGTACAGGATGTCTTTATATGCTGTAGCATTACAATTTCCCTTCACTGGAACTAAGGGAGCCAAACCTGTTCCAGCAAGACAAAGCGAGGTCCATGAAGACATGGTCTGCTAAGGTTGGAGTGGGAAAATGGCCTGTACAAAGTCCTGATCTCAACCCCACTCAACACCTTTGGGATGAACTGGAACACCGACTGTGCCCCAGGCCTCCTTACTCAACATCAATGCCTGACCTCGCTAATGCTCTTGTGGCTGAATGAGAACAAATACCCACAGCCACACTCCAAACTCTAATGAAAAGCTTTCCAAGATCTGAATTGGAATGAGATGTTCAACAAGCACATATGGGTGTGATGGTTAGGTTTCCAAAAACTTTTCTTCAAAACACTGGATAACTGTTTACTTTTCAACTAAGCTAATTTTGTTGTTCATTGTAAAACTGTACTGTTCAATGAGAGGAGGTTATAGAGAGCATATGAGCAGAAAAGAGAAATGAAGCAGGACAAAACAATGAGGAGAGCAGGCCAGGTTACAGTGCTGTGGGTACCATGTTCGTATGAATGGGTTGACTGTATGGGGCTGTGTGCCAGGTTCAGAGCGGCGGCAGGCAGGAAGTGAGTTGTGAAGTGAACTCGGACTGAATCACCCAGCGGCTCAGCAAAATGTGCTTCCGAGAGTCATACACCAAAGTACCACACACTGCTGCTCCAGTAGACTGGGGCTCCTGTGACTAACCCTGACTCACACTTCAACACGCTATCCCTCATATTCCTCAGCCAACAACACTCAGTATTCTCTTAGGATTACAGAGTAATGCCGCTAGCTGCACAGAGGCCAAATATCATACATCAGCTGTTTACTTCAGCATAGAGGTCTGCATTAATGCCAGAGTTCAATGGGACATGTGGAACCCTATGCAATAGGATGAAACGTTGCAGTAGGAACCTGGTGGTCAAGCAGCGAGTGCAGGTGGGAATTAAAAAGAAAAACCCAAAAAACTTCTGATACATGAAATTTCCCAACAATAACATGATTTTTTCCACATCTTTTGATCAAGATGGTTACACTTCAAGTATTAGATGATTGTTTCAACACTTGGCCTACTGGGAGACTTAAACAATGACATACTTTTCATGCATTTATAGTTACACCTATTATAGAGAAATGTCTGCAAACCAAGTTAGTTCCCGTCATCATGTATAACTTATCTCACTTGAATAACACAGTTTGTCATGTTATTGAGAAACCACAAATTTAATCAGTCATGAAGAATCTCCCGTGTTTGGAAAACTTAAAGATTGAGCTTTACCTCTGACTGCTAAAGTGCTGACACTGGAGACTCCTTCCAAAATTTCGAAAGAAACCTCTCATTCACCATAACTAGTACGATAATGCAGACGGCACCGTTCTGAGTTTCCGCTATAGAAAATGAATGGATAACTTCTGACCAATCAGAATGGAGAATTCCATGGTACACTAAGGCTGTATACACATTAACTAAAAGGAGTGTTTGGAATACAAAACAATTACTGTAGGTGCGCAAGGCTTACCTACTTGTGTCATGGCATACATGGATTCACTGAGACATCCACATATGCAGAAAATAAATTGCTTAAAAGCTAATAAAAGAGCATTACAAGTACCGAAAGGCAGATCCGGCATTTGTAATGCTAGTGGAATGCGTTTATGTTAAGACTTTTGCTGTGCAAGCGAAAGTGAGATAAAGGCCAGCGGGACATGGTATAAACAAACTGAACACAACGTGTTCAGGACCACTCGGTGTAAGAAGTGTGCTGTGGGAAGCTACCCGTCTGGCCTCAGTAAAGAAAGAACTGGGTGATGCAGTGTGTGAAGCAGCTGGCATCACTTAGACCCTGCGTGCGGAGCTTAGGCCGGACCGAAACTGTGCTGTTTATCAGTGATGCGCTGCAGGGAGATTTACAGTGCCTGAGAGAATGGAAGACAGGAGCAAAGGCTGATTGGAGCGCTGAGTGGGAGGTGAAGAAAGGGATGAGCACGGATCAACCAGGTTCATAGCAGACGTGCTGCAGGCTGTTTTTCACGCCACTTGTCTGCCTGCAGGATCAGCGTGAACGTGTTTGTTGTGGATTGACCTCTTCAAAGCAGAGGTCTGAAACGGGCCGTGTGCTGGTGTTCTGGGGGAAGATGGTTATTAATAGTCCCAGACACCGGAGCTAATGGGGCTCAGACCTACTGGCACATCCTCAAAGACTCGCATCAGCCCCCGTACACAGATAAAAGACACTGGCCAAAAGAGGGGCGGTGCTAATAAATTGTTACAAGACATTGTTTTGGAAGCTTTCTTCTTTGACTTTCTTTTATTCGCTCTTAGATATCGAAAATCTGTGCGAAAGTTGTAGGCGATGTGCACATTTTCAGTCAGGAGACAGTGCAGCAGTTCGCCATTATTTACATGCAGCAGTGCAACAAATGATCCAATTTACCTTTCCTTAAAATTTAGGCATACAGTGAGATGCGCACTACTTGAAAGTCTTAACAGGGTTATGGACACCGTTGCTTTCAATATTCTCTGGGCATCAGAGTAGCAGGCATGAGTACAAGAGGAAACAAACTGTACCTTAAACAAGTTAAAGTCTACTTATATCTTCCAGTAGTGCACTTGCTGCAGGGGGCAGAGCTTTCCATCTATCAGCAGGACACTCTCTAAACCTGCACCACGCATGGTTTAAATAAACACTCAAGAGTGCGAGACTGGCAGTGACACGAGCACTCGATGGAGGAATAACAAGGAAGATATTAAAAAAACGTCACACCTAGTTAGCCAGAGAGAAACTTTTTGTTATCAAGGTTCTTACAGTTCATAGAAAATGCCACTGAAAATAAAATAATGTACCAAAATACCTGAAAAACACTGAAATAAAATAAAAGGAAGATGTAAGTAATGTTTGTTTCTTGCTTGGGGTTTAAAATGGCTCCATACCTTTCAATTTGCTCCCAGAATATCAAATAAAAAAAATGAAATAATGTAAGTAAAAATCTCAAAAAAATAAATGTAGCTACCAAAACAGCATTCATATATAAAAACCAAAAAAACTAATTTTAGAATTTAAAGTGAAAATACAGTCAGAACTAGAATAACACCGGTGGTTACCTGAAGGCAGCCAGATAGTCCACGTCTCCCATGGGAGGCTCCAGACCACCTGTGAAGGCCATGTTCACGTTGAAGCCCACACCAGGCCCCGAGCCAACCTGGTTCACAAATACAGACATACACAGCCTTAAACATCATTTAAAAAAAAAGAAAGGAAAAAAAAACTAAACACCCAACGAGGAGCATTTTAGCATTTTATGGAACCACACTGTAGAAATACCTTGAATACAGTGACCTGTATCTAATATTTCTTATCATAAGGCAATACACCCAAAAATAAACCAAATATAAGATTATTAAGTCTATTTCAAGCCCTTTGTACTCATTTCAAGCTTGAAATACAGTAGTCTTGTTCTATTGGCAGATAATTTTCCTTCAGGGTCGCGGGGAACCTGGAGCATGATCCCAGGGAGCATGGGGCACAAGGCGAGGTACACCCTGGACAGAGTGACCAATCCATCACATACACATTCACACACCCATTCACACACTACAGACACTACCATGTATGTCTTTGACTGGGGAGGAAACTGGAGTACCAGGAGGAAACCCCGCAGCACAGGGAGAACATGCAAACTCCTCACACACAGGGCTGTGGCGGGAATCGAACCCTCAACCCTGTCAGAGTGAGGCAAAGGAATCAACATTATCTACAAACAGAATAAGAAAACAAGCCTAAAATGTGTAATAATGTCTAGCAATAGGTTTAATAATGTTTTGGATAGAACAGTGGCACTTCTCTGATCCAGAAGGAATCAATTAGAATGCAAATATATTGATTAGTGACCAAATTGAAATAACAGGAACTTTTTCAGGAACTCCTAAAGTTTAGCTATGTGATAATTGAAGGAACCAGGGCCGATGATCGTTTCTACGCCCTATGTTTCTAGTGGCATGCCAGTCATGGCAAAGGCATGACATTTTGCTTGTTTAAGCAGCAAAATTAACGTTAACATTTACACAACAAAGCAAAAAAAACAGACAACAATGTCCTGAAGTTAACATCAATCTCCTCCATGTTTTCTATAATGTTAGATTAAAATACTGTTGAACAGTTAGTACCAATGCTGTTATTTTACATACTGCTTTAGGGTCTGGGCGCACGGTGGCTTGGTGGTTAGCACGTTCGCCTCACACCTCCAGGGTCCGGGGTTCGAGTCCCGCCAGGGCCATGTGTGTGCGGAGTTTGCATGTTCTCCCCGTGTGTCGGGGGTTTCCTCCGGGTACTCCGGTTTCCTCCCCCAGTCCAAAGACATGCATGGTAGGCTGATTGGCGTGTCTAAAGTGTCCGTAGTGTGTGAATGGGTGTGTGAGTGTGTGTACCCAGCCGTGTGACTGGGGTGGGGAAAGCAATGGCAAAACTACCCCACTACTTCTGCCGACATGCTTTGTGGTTCGCGTTGATGACATACGTGGGCCATAAAGTGACCGACGGTCGGTCTCGACTAATCGGTGATGGATAGATAGATTTAGGGTCTAGTGGGATCTAGGACTAGTGTGCGCGCGCATGGAGGAAAATGAAATGGAGAGAAGTGTTATTCTTCTTTTCTCAGTCTGTGAGACATGATGAGTCGGTGTCTCAGCTGCGTCTGTGGTTCTGACCTCATCAGGAGCGCCGCTGCCAGGAAAGAAGTTCCCGTCGTCATAGCGATGCAGAGACAGATACAGCACATTGGGGTCACTGTAGAAAGCCTGCTGGGTGCCGTTGCCATGGTGAACGTCCTAAAAGAAGAGTGCGCTGTGATTATTTAGTGCTTACTAGTGTAAATACAAATACATACTCAGTAAAGCAAAAACAAAACACACACACTCGGTACATCACAAGGCAAATTGTATGAACTTGAAAAATATTACAGACATTTACATAATGTCAAAATCAGACACTGTGCTGGAAAAGACATTGTGTGACACATTTTCATAAGGTTAAAACGTATAAACAGTCTATTCTGAGCTCACTGTAATAATGTTTAATAGCTTTGTGTGCCTCATCCTTTGTGCGTCATGGAGTGTAGCTCTCCTGCAGAAGTGCCGTGTGACAGGCAGGAGGAAATGAACAGCATTTTCAAAGGCATCCCGAGACCTTAATGATCTCAGTCGAGTCTGGCCAGTGAGATTACTGCACGTCGTGGACCGTATCATGGCACTGCTGGCCTGAGAGGGACAACTTGCTGTCCTACATACATATATTAACCTGACAGCATCAATCTGGAATGGATTATGAAAATAGCTGCAGTTTTGATACAGACCATTAGTGTGTAGGGTACAAAGAATTGATTTCATTTTAATTTAGCAAATGTGGTTTGTTCCTGTTACCTCCCTGAATTTGATTAGTTTCAAAGAACAGCCTGTGCTTCATGTTTTATTCCTCTTATATCAGTCATTTTCCAACCATTGTGATTTTTAGTTATTAAGCCTAGTTCACACTGAACCATCAGACACTGAAAAGAAAGCCCGTGCACTAGGTGCTAGGCGTGGTAAAATGTTGCTGTGGGTAAAAATCACAACTTTCTGGATGAATCAGAAAGAAGAGGATACATTGGTGACAGTGGAGGTCTTGACGGTTAAGGCTCTGGGTTACTGATCGGGCCTCAGCACTGCCAGGCTCTGGGTTACTGATCGGACGGTCGGGGGTTCAGGCCCCAGCACTGCCGGGCTCTGGGTTACTGATCGGACGGTCGGGGGTTCAGGCCCCAGCACTGCCGGGCTCTGGGTTACTGATCGGACGGTCGGGGGGTTCAAGCCCCAGCAATGCCGGGCTCTGGGTTACTGATCGGAATGTCGGGGGTTCAGGCCTCAGAAATGCCAGGCTCTGGGTTACTGATCGGAAGGTCTGGGGTTCAGGCCCCATCACTGCCAGGCTCTGGGTTACTGATCGGAAGGTCTGGGGTTCAGGCCCCGGCAATGCCAGGCTCTGGGTTACTGATCGAAAGGTCTGGGGTTCAGGCCCCAGCACTGCCGGGCTCTGGGTTACTGATCGGAAGGTCTGGGGTTCAGGCCCCAGCAATGC
>JAFFST010047628.1:36993-65122 GCA_022414735.1 Noturus placidus
CCTTTAATAATAAACACCTTCATTTACAAATTGCATTTTGTGTTTACTTGTGTTGTCCTTGACTATTGTTTAAATTGGTTTGATGTTCCGAAACACTTAAGTGTGACAAACATGCAAAGGAACAGGAAATGAGGAAGGGGGCAAACACTTTTTCACACCACTGTATATAAAAAAAGATCATTTAAAATATTTTGTGTGAAATACAAGCATTATTGCCCTTTCACAAATGTCGATAATCCAAAAAGATTGTTTTTTTTTTAAAACAATACACGTAAAGTCTCAGGGCATCACGACCTAAAGAAACCACCCACAGATTCATGTTCAGCCTTGGTATTTTTTCATCGATTGTGTTGTAAAAAGAGGAAAAAATGAAGACTGAAAAACTATTAGGTCTACTAGGGCAGACATTTCTTGAGAAAATACCTGAAGTTAACATGCCTTAGTATGGGAAAAGTACCTGCACACTTTTAATCCCATAAACTTTCTGCTACTTTCCAGACCTGCGCATTAACCCTGAATAATGGAAGCCTACTTTGGCATACAGGTGTACGTCACCCAGAATGCCGCCCTCTGCTGTCGCTAACCTGAAAGGCTGTGTAAAAAATTGGTGTGTAAGGGTGTGGAGGGGCTGGTGACGGCAGAGAGATGAATACTGCAGGCACACACTTCATGGCTCCTAAAACTCAGTTCACTCCTGCTGAGTGAAACACAGTCAAAGCTAGTGGCCTCAGTGGAGCGGGGGCGTGCTGAGACATGGCGGTGTGTGCATAAGCGTCTGTAGGTTCATTCGTGACTGTGTGGGTGTCCGAGTTATTTTTAAGCCTAAGCCAAAAACTGATGTACAGCGCAGTACATATTCAAATACCAAAAGCAGACTGAGATGAAATGGACTCACTATTGTCTCAGTACATATTGCCTACAAACAATTGAAACACAAAGCAGCATTTCAGCTTTAGTTGGTAGGAATGCTCTTCCACCGGCACCTCTCCCAAGTGTCTGACCTGTCTGAAGATCAGCTCGTGCTCTGCCTGTCTCTCTCGCTGCTGCAGCTCCTCCTCCAGCTGATCAGGAGGCTCCTGTTTGATGGTGATGCCACGCGGCAGGCCTTCAGCTGGGTCGTTCAGAGCCTGATGCTCCCTCAGCTCCTCCTCGGTCTCCTCCGGGTGACTCTCGTGCTGCCTGCCTGGTTCATTTGGTTTAGTGGCCATAATCTGCAAAGATTAAAGTGAAACATACAACATGAGTGAAAAGCTGCTTTTTATTTTTAGTACTAGCATGGCTTGAATTGACGCAGCATCCCTCAACATATGCATCAGACCTGTTCTCTGCACTGAACACGTACCCATGAACTTCCCCTGGCTGTCTGACTAACTGTCTATAAACGATGACTCTGCACTGAAATGAGCACGCCTTTTAAATGTTTTTGTTGCTGTACTAACGCTTACAAATTCCACTCTAACAGGAATTTAGCACTCTTAGGCACTTTGTACTCATATGAGGATGTTTTGATGCAGAGTAAAAAGCACTCGTGCTAAATGTTCTGTATTTTGAGGACGTTGGGTGTGGCACTGCGCTCTAGAATAATATCTAATATACACTCAAGTCCATACAATATTTGGACCTTGATAAATGTCGTTATTTTAGCTGTCTACCTGTCTAGCTGGAGTTAAATTAAATTAATTAATGAATACGAGCTCAAAGTGCAGACTTTCAGCTTCAATTTAAGTGCATGTAATTCCAAATAAAACAAACACTGTAGGAATTACAACATTTTTATTACTTGGTTGCAAATCCTTTGCAGTCAATGGCTGCCTGAAATCTGGAACCCACAGACATCACCAGCCACTGGATTTCTTGTGTGGTGATGCTCTGCCAGGCCTTTACTGCAGTTGTTTTTTAATTCTTGCTTGTGCTTAGGGCATTTTGCCTTCAGGAACTGAAATGCATTCTCAAGTGGATTCAGGTCAGGTGACTAACTTGGCCATTGCAGAACATCCCAGTTGTTTGCCTTAAAGTCTTGGGTTGCTTTCAAAGTGTGCCTCGGGTCATCATTCATCTGCACTGTAAAGCACCGTCCAATGGGTTTTAAGCATTTGGCTGAATGTGAGCACATAATACAGACCGTTTGTACACTTCAGAATTCATCCTGCTGCTTTTGTCAGCAGCCACATCATGCAAATGTTGCACTTGAAGTCAAATCTAAACCTTTTATCTGCGTCTTTGTAAATGATATAAGGAGGGAAGAACAAACCTGGCCATGGAACAGCTGAGCAGCCAATTGTGCAATTACTTCCATGTCCCTTAAAAAGGGTGCGATTATGTGTAAAAAGTGCTGTAATTCCTACACCATTCACCTAAGTTGAATATAAACACCCTTAAACTACAACTGAAAGTCTGCACTTTGAACTACTATATAATATCCAACTATTTATGGAGCAGACTGTATGTAATCTGATATTTTATAACATTTTATACAATGTTGCAATACCACAGTGAAAGATATGCAGACAGCTGAGGAGTAACTGTGTATTTACCAAACTTAATACACAAGAAGCATTTTGCTGCATCACTACAGACATGTTCACAAGTCCCTGAGGTGGAGTCCGAGTCAAGTGTCAAATCTCTGAGGTGGAGTCCGAGTCAAGTCTCAAATCTCTGAGGTGGAGTCCGAGTCAAGTCTCAAATCTCTGAGGTGGAGTCCAAGTCAAGTCTACGAGGTGGAGTCCAAGTGTAGTCTCAAATCTCTGAGGTGGAGTCCAAGTGTAGTCTCAAATCTCTGAGGTGGAGTCCAAGTGTAGTCTCAAATCTCTGAGGTGGAGTCCAAGTCAAGTCTCAAATCTCTGAGGTGGAGTCCAAGTCAAGTCTCAAATCTCTGAGGTGGAGTCCAAGTCAAGTCTCAAATCTCTGAGGTGGAGTCCAAATGTAGTCTCAAATCTCTGAGGTGGAGTCCAAGTCAAGTCTCAAATCTCTGAGGTGGAGTCCAAGTGTAGTCTCAAATCTCTGAGGTGGAGTCCAAGTCAAGTCTCAAGTCTTTGTTCTATTTTTGTTCTTTCAGTTAGTGTAACAGCTGTGTAACACCACAGCATCCCTTTGGATGAATTGATTGCTTTTCAAATGAAATGACACGAAGATAATCACAAGCTAAATATAAGCTATATTGTTATTGTTCATTTATACAACAGCACTTTTCCAATGGCTGTTGAAAACTCGCCTTCAGATGCATCACGCGTGTGTATAATAATGCTGGCTTGCGGTGTTTAGAGATGAATTGTTGTGATATTAGCTGCTGCAGCACATACTGATAGGGAATGAATGAATGGATGAGAAATGAATAGAAAAACATGGAGTTTGATGCTGTCATGTGGGGTAGTAAATACAGAACGTAATCAGGAACATCAAAGCAGAATGACTTCTTGTCTTCAAGTCCGAGTCAAGTCTCGGATCAGTTGTTCAAGAGTCCAATTCAAGTCGCAAGTCAGACCCGAGCTGCTTCACTACGTATAATTTCTGTGCTATTTAAAGTACGTAAAAAAGTTTTGCGGAAACAATTAAAAGCCGAGAATGAAACTTCTACACGGTCACGTGTACTGTTTTACAGCCACGCACAGAACTGCTTATTGAGTGTCACACAAAGGTTATAAAGTAGTGTGCTAGGTCTCTCCTATTGCATAACCAGCAATTTATGAATGTTAAGGCTTACATATGCTTTCCACAAGATGACACAGGCCATCTGAACACAAGTACATTTACATATTTGTCTGACACTGTAATCCAAAGTGACGTATAATTGAGACAGGATATATCTGAGCAGTTGAGAGACTTGCGCAACAGTGAAAGCTTGGCAGCGCTGGGATTTGAACTCTTAACCTTCTCTAGCCTTAACCACAGAGCCTCAACTGCCACTGACACTGCCAACACACTTGGAGGAGAGCAGCAGACAACAGAAAGTGCCCTAATAGACATCTACGATCAGCATGTATCTGATTCACGGGAAAAAGTAACACCGTCCCTCTCATGTCTTAGACTCCAAGTCTGTACTACGATCGTTCGGGTCTGATTTAAAGCTTCAGGAGGTTTCCACTCGAGCGAACATGATTTCCATGAAACGTATCGTTTCTGATGGATTTGTCAGCATCGCTAACGCTCAACAGTGTTATTTACAGAGAAGCAATTACAGAGAATGAACTACAGAGAAGCACAAATAGTGCTGAAGACCGATGAGTCAGCAGGCTGTGAGAGTCGTCAGCACTCGCTCCAGGACCAGCGCAGGATCTGTTACTGAAGAGCAAAAAGGTGAAACTCGCCACAGGAGCTCTGCAGACACCTAAGCCATGAGAAAGGTCTTCCACACACATGCAGGCCAGCAACATGATCGCACAATAACACACTACGCCTGTGCTGAGAAACTGAAACAAGGGCAAGTCATAACACAGAGTGCAGAGCGGGAGAGAAGAAGGGAGGACAGAGATACGAGGGGAGAAATGCAGGAGGCTTTTGTTCTTTTATGGCTTCTGACACTCCACCCTTCGTATCGGCCTGCTTTCTGGAGAAACTGCCTATTGCTCTATTGCCACGGCAATATCACACACACACACATACACACACACACACAAACATGGGAACTGGAGCCAACGCTGGCAACAGCACAGCATTGTGGCTCTGAGCCAAGGGAACATCTTTGACGTCAGAGTGCTTGGCAATGCCGCATCCCTGTCCTCAGTTCTCCAAACAAACTTTGCTTTTTTTTCTATTTTCTTTCTTTCTGCGCACCCCCTCCCTCCCTCCCTCTATGTGCATTGCTGCTCTGCTCACATTCTTACTCATTTAAAGTGGAAAGTCACCGTGGCTGAGTAAGCAGTGATTAAGCTGCTCTTTGCACAATGTGAAGGAAAAGTAGAAAGACAGCAAAAAAAGATTAAATAAAAGATTAAACACATCTCAGAGAGAGTAGTAACGTCCCCCCCATTAAGCAGCTAGCTAGAACAACAGCTAATGCATACACAGAATGCTGTAGAAACAGATAAACACGGGATATATGTTTCATATAAATATAGTGAAGTGCAAACTAAACACACACTAGTAACACATGAGGAAAACGCAGCTGGGCGACTGCAAGACATGCTCGTGCGGGGCACATATCTTTCCTGCAGCAGTTCCTAACTGTGCACATAAACAGGGGAAATGCCTCAGAGGTATTACATTCCTCTAACGTCTGCAGAGCGAGCGGCAAACAACGCCACTTCCAGGGAGAGAGCTGTTTAGTGAAGGCTTCTCCTTATCCCGGCCTGCTTACGAATGCCACCTCTCATTTCCAGCCTGCGTGTGTGTGCGCGTGCGTGTTTGTGTTCAGATCCTGAGGCTAAGCAGTGGTAACGACATCAGCCCTCTCCAGATTGTACACTGCGTCAGACATACGGCATACACACACACACAACACAGGGAGGAGGGGGCCATTATTTTTAATCTACTTCATGCTCTAGCAATATTTATTATCTAAAATACATGAAATTGAGAGCAAGTGTGAGAGAGATGGAGAGATGAATAAGGAAAAAGGAGATGAGAGTTACAGAAAGAAAGAGGGAGAGGAGGATAGTGAAAAAGACAGGCACAGAATAAAAGGATTAGGGAGAGAGAGAGAGAGAGAGAGAGAGAGAGAGAGAGAAACAGGGAAAGGTAAAGGGGAAATGGAGAGAAGAGATAGAAAAAGAAAGAGCGAGAGAGAGAGAGAGAGAGAAAGAAAGGAAGAGGGAGACAGACAAGGAGATAGAATGAGGGGGCAAAACATCATTCACTGGAGTAATTCTCTATGCCCACACTAATCTCATGACACTGCATTAAGAGTGCAGCTCACACACACCCACACCCTCACACACATACATATACACAGACTCATGGTTGCCATAGTGACAAGTGAACAACATGGAGAGACAGAACAGAAAGAAGGGAAGGGAGGAAGAGAGAAAGTAAGACAACAGATGGAGGGACAGAGAGAAGGAGGGTGTGTACCTTGCTGATGTGGAGCTGCTGCTGCTGGAAGTGCTGCTTCTGTTTGACCAGGAACTGCTGGTGCTGCTGCTGGACCACGAGCTGCTGCAGGGCCTGTGTGTTCTGGGGCAGAGGCGCTGACTGGGTTCGACCCAACGGCCGGTGAGGACGCAGTTTATGGATGGAGGGTGACTGCAGGGGCAGACCGCTCAGACCTGGACACACACACACATACACTCAATATTTTCTGTTGCTACCCAAGAATTATGGGGTCATCTCATCTATCCATAATCCTATCCTCTCATTCATTCATCCATCTATTCTCTCACCCATCCACTCTGTCATTCAACTATTCATCCATCCATATTCTCCCATATCCACCATTCCTCTCATAGCTCCCTCCTTCCATCCATCCTCTCATCTTCTCTTCCATCCCTACACTTCGGTATGTGAAGTCACGTGGGCCGGGAATTGAACCGCCAGCCCTATGATTATTGGACAACCCGCTCTACCAACTGAGCCACAGCCGCCCATAGAAGTGTCCCCATTTTACCCAAAATTTGGTCTTCTGCAAATTCCCTCCCAACTGCCGGCTATCCTTTGACAGCTGCCATGCGGGAGGGTGAAGGCTAACACGTGCTCCTCTGGGACATGATGCCAGCCAACCACCTGCACGCATCATATGCAGAATAACACACTCAGGGGAAAGTGCTATTTTCCACATACTAGAGCTCACAGAAGGCCACAATTGGCTGGTGTTGCTCTGATTGACAAGTCAAAAAGAGTATGGCCCTCCCACCCAGACAGCACAGCTAATTCTGCTCCCGGCCAGATTGTGGCATTGTTGAGATTCGAGCGGCAGATAAATCTCATCAAGGTTCCAGAGAATCATCATTGAGCACTGAAAAAACACCAATGTCTCCTTAAATATCATGAAAGGAAACTACTTTAACAAACGCACTGTCTTTTGAACAACAGCTAAACATATTGTAAAGCTATAGGAGGCCCTAATTACTGGTAGCGATTGTTGTTTATTTGTCATGTGTGAACACAGTTTATTTGTAACGTGCAATCATGCTCCCTTGGACGCCTCTGGAAGAGTCAGGATCAGAACGAGGAGACAGATCTATTTTGAGCGCCAGATTATGTGATTTCAGCATTGTTATTTAATTCAATTCAACTGATTAACATTTGATTTGTACTGGGTTTAACAATAGGCATTGCCACAGTGCAGCTTGACAGAAATCTGGATGTAGATTTAGATCGCAAATGAGTGAACCAGATGTGAAAACAAGTCTGCATGAGGAAAGGAACACGTCCTCTTCTCGGAATAAACATGCAAAGGCTGATGTTTATTGCTTTAAGAAATTGACAGATCGTTATCGGTGGAGCAAACCGGGATCAGTGGCAAAACATATCATATCAGACAGTATGTATATTCAACATTCAACGATGAACAAAGCCAGTCTGTGTGATGTGGCTGTGAAACTGAGATGACTCCTCTTGACTGCTCCTAAGTGGCATTGTGTAACGGTGCTCCTCTGTGGTAAAGAACAATCAACACTCTTCACCCTCTCTGCAGTGTCTCTGTCCTGTGTGTTTCCTGCGCACTGATTTCAATAATCTCTTGAACAGATGAGATGAGGTGGAGGAGAAGAGCGCAGCACAGACAGTTGTGATACAGGACCCCGTCAGCGTGAGCACAGAGTCGACTACAATGCCGAAAAATCTCTCTGTCGGCTGGCCAGAAGTATCGACCTGCCTGCTGCTGTCATGTGGAGATCAGCGGGAGGCTAATTAACATCGTCTATGACTAATTTCATTAAAATAAAGCTTCCTCAGAGCCAATCAGCACAAATTGATGGCAATTTGTAAGGGATAATGTTCATAAAGTAGCGCTTAGAGCGAAGACATACATCCAGCTGTGAGAGTATAAGCTTGACACTGCACTAAGCCTCCATTTTATTTACTAAATCGAGCTGCTTAAGCATTGAGTAGGGTTCGATCTGCTTTAGGGTGTAGCCTGCACATCGAATAACCAAGAACGTTCCCAAAAACCAGCGGATCCAAGCTTCATATTACTGATGTACTTTACATAACATTGCTCTTTTGTTTCTGCCAAAAGTCCCACACACAAGAGTTTTTAAATCTCGTTCATTTCGACCATTTTGTTGCTTGAAAATAGTTACATTTTTATCAGCGTATTGAAAAACGTAGATCGTGTGTCTGTATTTCTGATATAAAAGTAACAGTCCTGAATGTTTTTATTTGAGAAATTTTTGAGGTGCAGTTAGCAATTTTCAAGTCACAACCTTTTTCTTCTCATTTTGAACAAAAATAAATAAATAAAATAAAATAAAATAAAATAAAATAAACACGTGACCGTACATTCATTAATATCTAGAAGATCCTGAATATTGCTGCGCAAAATCTAGGGACTGTAGGGTTCAAGGCTAGGAAAGGTTTTAAAATCCAAACACTAACTGTAAATAAAACACGTACCTGAAACCAGGGGATTCTGTGACTGCTCCAGCAGGGCCATGTGCTGCAGCAGAGGGTTGTGGGCTGAGCCTCCCTCTCGCTCCAAGGCAGAGGCAGCCAGATATGAGGGAAGGTGGGCTCCTGCGATGAATGGAGTGGTTATGGGTAATCCGGGCTGCAGGCCTGCTATCGCCAGCCGCTCACCCTCCTGCTGGCCAGATGCCACCTGGTGAAAAACATCGATGAGACACAAAAGCAAACGGAGCAGAAGATGAGCAGCCAGTGTGTGGCATGTGAACACAAAAGAAATGAAAGGAACATATCAAAGTTCCAAAAAAAGTCAAGAGAACAGGGACTGTGTTTCTCTCAAAATCAATAAGAGTCTTAGATCTGTATTTTGGGGGGCCGGAGTTTGCGTCAGCAAGCAGCGGTCAGTCATTGTGTCTCAATGGGCCCTTTCTGAAATGGTAGTGGCGCTGAAAAGCCACATACAGCACACTGACGGTCTAGACAGGAGCCTTCTATGTGGACCGTTCATCTCAATGACCCATCGGTGGCAAACCCAGGGGCAGAGAATAGGGGAAAAATACGTCAAAGAGACAGAGAGGGCGGAGAGAAAGCATACGAAGAAATATAGACACGGCATTGAGCTAAAGATAGACAGAGTGAGAAAGACATGCATGTGAGAGAGTGAGAGAAAGAGAGTGTGAAAGTGAGATGGAGCCACTCACAGTGGTGGAGCCGGTGGCTGGCAAGCCCAGAGTGATGTTTGGGAGGGAGGGGGATGTGTACAGAGACAGCTGGCTAACAGGACCCTCTCTGCTGGCAAGACGATGTGCCAGCGAAGTCTGGAAAAGAGCAACACACACACACACACACACACACAAATATAAACGCTGTGATCATAACTAACGGCTCTGTGTGGTGCTGTAAAAACGTACACACACACACACACACACAGAACAATCTCAGCACTTCAGTGCTATGTAAAGCAGCAACATGGCTGCTGGATCATGTCTATATTTATTTTGTCACACTTATTTAGTGAAACTGCCAACGAAAAAGGTTTTAATACACTCATTTTAAACCAACAGGAAACATTTTTTTCCATTCACTGTGTAGTTTATAAACCCATGTTCCTTCTAATGTACAAATACTCAACACAAAGCAAGATTATGCCTTAATCAACTGCTCATCTTTTAAAAGCTGAATAGAAACAGAAGTACATGTATGATGAATGAATAAATTTACCAACACATAACGTATTTAGACACTGAAGTCATGATTTAACCTGAAGAAACCAGCAATCGCTGATTTACGTTCCGAGCCGAAGCTGAAGTGTAACGTGAAATGCGAGCTGTACCTCTACTGGACTGTTGGAGATTGAGCTGGTGATGCCGTTCTCGTTGGTGATGTTGTTGGAGCTGTTGTTGGGTGAGCTCGGGCCAGAACCGGGTGCACTGTTACAAGCTGATTCTATAAAAATAAATAAATAAAGTAGATGGACATAAGGTCTAATCAGTAATGCATAACTGCTGCTAACTCACTCTAACAGGTCTCGAAGAGTCTCTCTCGTTTGTGGGTTTTGTTATTGAGCTGCTCACCTGTCACGTCCAGAGAGCGTTTCTTGGCCGTGGTTACAGGTCCATCCCTCCTCCGCAGCAGCGGGCTGCTCCGCCGCTCAGTCACCTTCTGCTTCAGCCTGGAGCGCAGCTTCAGATTCGGCTCTGACGCTGCGGGGAACCCAAACACACACTGTGTTCACATTGCAGCCTGTCGAATCACGCTCAAATCCTTCCTTCTTTCCTACACATAATCCGATAGTAATCTGCTATCCAGTGTTTACAAAAAGAGATCACGTTTGTTAACGTGATATCTTTTGTAAACACTGGGTAGCAGATTACTATCGGATTATGTAATTATCGGTAATATCAAATCAAAAGCACACACACTTCAAATTAGGTTTAAAATTTATCTCTATCAGAGCAACATTTCGAGCAACCCTGCACCAAGGTTGATCAAGTCAAGCGGAATCTGAAGTGATCCAGCATTGGTTTCAAAGAGTCTTCATGAACTGTTGAGGCTGCAATGCTGTAATTTGGGAGTGTGCACTTGACCATACTAATTTGAGCAAGAAGCAATAATCTCTGTGAAGCAATAATCCCGGAAATAAGTGTTTTCCCACAGACCATCCACTTGACCATTGGCATTTCAACCGCTAGTCCCCCTGTCTCCAACTCTTCTCATTTAGTGGACCAACTCTAATGACCCGTGATTAGCATGCGACCATGTCTCAAATATCCACTGGCCAATAATGAGTGCATCCAGAGATCATTAATGATGTTCAAAGCACGGTGGGTTTTGGTCAACATTAAGTGTGGTCAGTAGCCATTGAAAAAATGACCATAAGCACCATCTTCCCATCGCTCATGTCCATTTAGAAACACCAAGTTAGACCATAGATAAACCTGTCTTATTGCACTTATCTAAAACTTCCAGGTTACATAACTTGAAGTACTTTCCAAAGAGCACTCAGTATTAAATAGCTGGTCTTGCGGTTGTGATTAGCAAACTAGGTGAACACAAGGGTGGCACTTCTTGTAAGAGGCAGGACCATTCCCAGACATCTTTGTTAAAGAATGTAGTGCATCCTGCTATTAAGACCATGCATTAGTCAAAGATGAGGAACACAGCTGCCAAAGACTGAATTAAGCATTGCCCTTTGCCTTCTCATAAGTGATATCTCTAGCAAGTGCACGGATGGCAAGAAACTAGCCTTTCTTACCCAAGCTAAATGAGTAGTTAAGGTCACACCAGAAGGATATTTGAGGATAGCCAAAGTTTGGAAATGTTCCCAAAGTAGCACCATTGCAGTAATCATTATGAACAACAGAATAGCAGATGGACAATATGTGGATTCGATTATCAAAATCAGTGTATCTGATAAAGTTCTCACATACAAGTTTACAAACATCTCCTAGAACATCTAGAATCTCTGGTAATAATTTCAGATGAACACTAAAAAGCAATAATTTGGAATGATCATGTTTGATTCTTTTTTTTTTTTGCGGTGGGATATTAATTGTAATAGAGTGCGCTATTGTATAGCCATGGTTGGCAGCCAGCAGCAAGGTATCACCGGCTGTAATTGGAATGAATGGGGGCTACCATGAGGCCAAGGTCCTGGGGACAGCCCCCCCCCCACACACACACACTGGAAAAACGTGGCAGAAGTGAGGCTTGAAGATCAGCAGTAAAATAGACACCGGGTCACCCTTGGACTTGCAGACTTTGTAAAAGTGTTTTTACAAGAGCACTCATATTTGCTAAAGCGGTCTGATATCTTCTGAGAGCAAACACGTACACATTTTACATACATGCTTACTATACCAAATTATGCACATTAGCAGGTGATTTTCATTTAATTGGTCATGTGCCAATTCCCACCCACTAGCTAGCTCTACAGCTACAAACTAGGGAGGGTGAAGATGGGCCTATGCTTCCTACAAGACACCCGAAGCCAGAACTTCTGCATCACAGGGCAGCAAAACACACTCAAGGAAAGCACTCTTTGCATACATGAGATCACAGATACCCATGACAAGGTGCCTAGTGTCGCTCCTTCTGACAAATTAGGGATTAACACCATCCGTTCCACCCAGAGAGAAAGGACAATTACTCTCTCCTGGACAAACAGATGTGGCACCATTGGGATTTGAACTTGGGATCTCTCAACAACAGGGTGGATGCTTATTTGTTGCACCATCATGGAGACCTCAGTCAGAAAGAGGCTCTGTGGATTTGCTGAAACAAGTATATCATAAACTCCACAAAAATCACCGTCTTAAGAGAACCAATATATTTGGGCCCCATACATCAAGTTTCAGCATGAAACCTTGGCAAGACAGCCTTGGAGTTAGGAAGTTTATTGTAGTGTGGCATCAGGGTATAATCCAAGGCTCCATTCAGTTTAATCAACAGAATAATGGTAGATAATGGTCTGTACTTACGTAGCGCTTTTATCCAAAGCATTTTACACTGTGTCTCATTCACACACCCCAATGGTAGCAGAGCTGCTATGCAAGGTGCTAACTTGCCATTGGGAGCAACTTTGGTTTCAGTGTCTTGTCCAAGGACACTTCGGTATGTGGTGTCATGTGGGCTGGGAATTGAACAACCAACCCTACGATTAGTGGACAACCCGCTGTACCACCTGAACCACAGCCGCCCCATAGAAATAATACGAGTGCCATGCAGTAACCATGCAAGCTCAATAGGACAGATTCTTACAGCTGTAGCAAGTCTCAACATCTGCTTTCAAATAAATGCTTTATCAGAAGCTGTCTGACTTTACTGCTATGAAGGTACTGCTACGTTTCCAAGCTTTTTGAGAAGATAAACAACCACCCATCCCCACCCCAATACAAAAAATAAAAATAGTTCCGGACATTCTTTTTTTATATCTTCATCCTGCCGCACTTTCAAGAGAGAAGGGTTGATATATGTTGCATTAGTATTTATCATGATGTTTGTTACACTTTTTTTTTTTTGCATGTATCCTGCACAAGGCATCATGGGGCTTATTAAAGGAATATTGCAGATATCCAAGTGTTATTACCTGCTATGAAAACAAGACTAAATTGCACTGAAATTCACACAAAATGCCGAACATTACCCATGTACTACAAGAGCTTGCGGATATTAAACCAGTGAGAACACTGCAGTCTGTTCAGCCAACATCAGATCCCAAACCGTAATAAGAAAGGATTTACAGCTGTAGACCTTACTTCACTTCATGCTGTCGCTCTACACAGGGACGCTTTTGTTACGAGAAATGTGCTTCTGTATGGATTAGCCTATAACATTCTCTCATAAAAAGACAAAGTAATGCCGCATGGGAGTACATCTCAAACACATACCATCTGGGCTCCCTGTGTCTAGCTTCTTGCCAATATTGTGCGTAGATAACATGGGAGAGCAAGAAAGAGAGAAATTAAAAGTGATGTTAAATTTCAAAGCCAGGCTTATTTTGACCTCCTGCAGTAATAACAATAGAAAACAGAGACGTACAGCTCAGCATGGAATCCTGTAAGTGTGCTGATTAGAATGCATAAAACGGGTTACTAATCAGACACTAAAGAGATCTCAGTTGCATGAAAGATGGTTATCTGTGGGCACCCTGGGTAGACACCGAATTCTGAGAAGGCAATTGTAAAAACATTACCAGGAGAATAGTTGTAGTAGCCTCGTTGATGTTCGTCTCATTGGTAAGATCAGATTAAAGACTCGCGTGTGCACAGCTGAAATGAGTTGGAACAACTGAGTGCGGAACGCAATGGATTGGGTTCTTCACATGGCCATAAAACAAGATCATCACAAACCCAACTGTTGATGGGTGCCTTGCATTTTGCCACAGGTGCCTAAATAAACGGGCATTCAAATGAAGAGGGAAGCGATGCTGAATTGTTCATGGATCATCTCTTCAGTATCCGGTCCAGTATAAGCTCATCTAGATGAGGAAATGACTCAGACTTCTCATATTAATCAATCTCAGCGTTTTATCACTCATCAACTCCACATCAGAGTTCATCAGAGGCTGAAAACCTTTCACACACTGATGAATAACTACAGTAACTACTACTTTGAGAAAATGAGTTCCTCTAGTCTAGGGGGTCTACTCATCTCTATACAGGCATAATGAAGGCACCCTGGTACATCAGGGGAACGCGAGTAACTGACAAAAAAAGAGAGCAGAAGGAGAGGCGAGGAAAGCCATTCCCCCCTGCACTATAAAGCTTGATGAAGGCTGATGAGAAAAGCTCTGCAAGGGAGTTTAAGTGACATCAAAGACACGCAGTGACTGTGCCAACTATGGCAAGTCACCAGCCGAGTGTGGTAGAACGGGATCCATTTAATACGCGCTTAGCGCTGTTACAAAGAGTTTGAATCAGGTGAATGAGCTCAGAGAGTTGTTCATGGTCTAATATAAGGGAGAAGAGCACACAATGTACCATGTGAGGAATGAGTACTGTCCTGAGCAGCACTGAGGGCACCATTATGGCTCCATTTGCTAAACAAATACGTGGAAATGTTGAGCATCAGACTTCTCTAGAGGACACCGAGATGTGCCTGCTAGAGAGTCATCAGGTTCTGATTAAAGACGTTTCGGCAGAAACACTGCCATGGAATATCCTTATACGGTTTCTACGTGGGCTGGGCAAAACAAAGGCAACTGATGTAATTGCCTTCAAAATTAATTTTGCAAAAGAAGTGCTGCACATACAGTCATGAGCGGCAGAGAACAGTAATTACAGCTGCTAACTTCCTTGATTAGGACACAAAGCATACTGATCTCCAGCACATGATGTGTTTCTGAGGCATAGCATTAACTGATTTATTGAGGAGGGTTCTGATTTGAAAAAGAGTGGTGGGGAAATGGCAGGTTTCTGTTTTCTGCCTGTAGCAATGCCTGCACGGTAAATGGCAAAAATGTAATCATCAATAACACAGTCTGCACTGCAGTCGGACTGGTTTGGAGAAATTATAACCTCTTCGTTTTTTTAAAATGTGTATACCAAAAAAACAGGATTGGGCATGCACTTATAGGTGTGATGGCACCCAGCGCCAAGCAGGTTTACCATTACCGCACCCTCTCTCAAACATAATAAGCCAGTAATAAATCCTCAAGATTTCCCGTGGAGGAAAGCTGACTGTTACAAAGCGCTGACACTGGAGACTCCTTCCATAAATATTAGAGAAATGTCTCATCACAGAAAACATATACGTTCTACTTTGTTAAATAGCACAATTTAAATCCATTTATTATTGGTCTTAGAATATGTTGAACGTCCACCATTCCACTCCCTGTGCAAGCCGTTACTATAAAAATGATGTATTAGAACAAGTGCATTCAGGATGTCCCCAGCCTTGTGCCCTGAGTCCCCTGGGAAAGGCTCCAGGCTCCCTGTGACACTGTGTAGTATAAGCGGTACAGAAAATGGATGGATTGATGGAAGTGTATTAATATAAACCTGAGATTTTTCTTGCAACGGGAACTAATGTCAGAGCTGTGGTTATAGAATATTTATTACATTTACAGCATTTGGCAGACGCCCTTATACAGAGCGAGTTACAGAAGCGCTTTGAAGTCTCAGTCAATAAATACATCCTGATACTGGTTCAATAGGACACAGATTAAGAATATCATCAGTATAAAAACTCTGTTGTGGAGGTACTATTGGGGGGGGGGGGGGGGGGTCTCGCGAAGGTTGATCTCGCGAAGGTTGAAACCCGGTTGAGCAGCTGCATTCTGGATCAGTTGTAGAGGTCGAATGGTGCTCAGAGGCAGACTGCAGTACTGCAGTAGTCCAGTCTCGAAACGACAAGAGACTGAAATCAGCACCTGAGTGGCCTGTTTGGATAGAAATGGACGAATCCTTCTGATGCTGACAATAGCATAAGTGTGTCAGATTAGCAACGCTGATGGTCCATGGTTACCCCAAGGTTGCATGCAGTAACCAAAGGTGAGATCAGAGAGTTGACATGGTGATGAAGTAGCATCTGCTGACCAATCAGAATCAAGAATTCAGTGTCACTGTGGTATAAACTGGAAGATATCTCAACGTTTAATAAAACAGAGGTATTGCTTCAGCACTGGTTTCGTAGTTATTTGAGTCAGCCAACTGACCGAATGAAGTAGGAAATACATCACAATGTTGTAGCAGGTACTTGACGTTTTCCTGTTCGCCGTCTTTGACAGTGGAGTGACATGTGGTATGGCTCCAGCAGGTCTGTCCCACACTGTGCCATGTTTAACGAACATTAAGGCCCAAACTACAGCCTTAAGGCTGTGGAGACTAACTGCTTTAGTGCCTCAGCCTGATTCCTTCCAGATTGCTGCAGTTTTTGCTTGATGCAAGATGGTCCGCTACAAATGAAAATCACCATGTCAACAAAAATGTGAATGGTACTTCATTATAACTGCGAGGCAGGCCGCTGGAATAATAATGGCTTCCTACAGCACGCCTAACAAAAGATCTCAGATATTACTATAGACCTGGGATGTCAAACCCATTTTAAGTAACAAGTCACATTATCCTTAGTCCAATGTCATGCAGTCTGGACCGAAAAATAGACCACAACAACTCCTTTTAAATGTGGACTCAAAGATACAAATAAAAAAATTTAATAAAATTGAAAAAAAAAAAAAAAAAAAAAACCATAAAAGTTGCTATGAAACCACTAAATTTGTTCTTTTGGAAAGACATGGACACAGTGTCACATTATTAATGAAAATTCACATTTCATTAGCACAAGCTGTGTTTATAGACTCACATTAATTCCTCAACAATAACAAACACTAGCACTTTTTTTAAAATTATTATTATTCTTTCAGTTCAGGTACGGCTCACGAAAAAATGTATTGCTTTCTAAATGTATTTGGTAGTCTGGATTAGACCCTTTATCAGCCCAGAGGATGCAAGTTTGACATCCTTGCTGTAGACATTCTTCAACTACTCAAAAAAAAAAAAACTAATGATATTATTTTATTAATGAATATAAAGTTCATGCTAATCGAAGGTCGAGATTAATATTGTTCCTAAAAGTCTAGAAAAATGTTCCCACGTGCCACTTTTCCGATCCAATAGTATACTTTTACATCCTGTGGGAAAAGCTGGACTTGAATTTATCGCATACAGTTGAACAGTGTCATTAAATGAGGGCAGCAAAAGGACCAGACCAATGGAAATATCAAATCTGTGACCCTCGTGTCAGCTGGCACACAAAGGCTGTGTTCTCTCTTTCTGAATAAGAGTGCCCTATACACAGCTCCGCATGCACGAATGAATGAATGGACGAAGACACAAGAGCACTCCAGCAGTTCGTTTCCACCCTCATTCACCCCTCGTGCGTCATGAGAGGAGGGGGGAGGGGGGGACACACAACAAAAAGCCAAATCATGAATCGGAACAGAGAAGGACACATTCTCTGCACCATCGCTAATCAGAAAGGTGAAAGGCTTGTGTAAAACTGAAGGAGCGGTATATTAAAAAAACAAAAACAAGCCACTACTTTCTGATGGGAAAAGAGGAGGACATGGAGCTACTGTGACAGGAGACGGACCACTCTACCCAGCCCCAGGAATGCACCGCAGCAGCCAGAGCAAACTGAGGTTTATCTACAGCGGGGAGAGCTGGAATCAACACTCAGACGTGCCTCGCCACAAAGTGAAGAACTGTGACCATACAAAGGAACGCTTGACTTGAGGTTTAGATTCTTTCCCCTCTAAAAAAAAAAAAAATACTAATAATAAAAAAAAATGTTTTTTTTTTACCTGAAGGCGTGTCCCAAAACTAATTAATTCATTTCGGAAATATAATTGCAGATAGCTCCAAAAAAAAAAAAAGGAAAAGAAGAAGAAACTGTTTTAAAGTAGCATCTTCCAAACTAATCTCGATCTACCATAAGTGCGCCATTTACCAAGTGCAGTGTGTCTGTGATTACCCCAGAATTTCAACACCAGCATTTTGAAATGAATAGAAAACCTCTTCACTTAAATCCCATGTATAACAGACGTTTAAGGGCTATTTTAAGGAGGTTAAATCATTTTTATTGTGTTTTTGTGGAATACTTCAATGAATGAAATCGGGGCTGGAAATCTATATCATTTGTCCTTTCAGAAATTGGAGTAATTTTTTAGATGGAATCCAATAGCACCAAACCATCAGGAAAGTGTAAATAATTAGAATTCATTAGAAATGTATTGCTCTAGGGGCAGCTCGATGGTGCAGCAGCTAGCACTGCCAACTCTCAACTCCAGGATATATATATATATATATATATATATATATACAATCCCAAGGTTTTATGTCCGCATGGGTTTCTTCTGGGTTCTCTGGTTTTCTCCCATCTTCCCAAAATGCCTATAGGTTAACTGGCAGTATTAAATTGGCCCTAGGGGTGAATGAGTCTCTGAATGTGTGTGTATGATGCTCTGCAATGGCCTGGAGTCCCAATCAGAGTGTATTCCTGCTGTGCCCTCAGTATTCCCGAGATCCAGTGCAACCCTGACCAAAACTTACTGAAGATGCATGGATTAACGCATTGCTCCATTGTTCAAAATAAAATGGCATAGAAATCATTTTGGTTAGACACTCTAATACACTTAAATTTGCCTTATGTAGCCTCATATTTTGAATATTTAGTGGCAGTTCAGCCCTTAGACTTGCTCAAGTTCCTACTAGGGGGAACTGCAGATACTACGAACATGGTTCATTGAAATTAGTTTGGGAAAATGCTGACGTTTTTCCCAAACTAATTTCTCCAAAAACATTTTTGGAGAAATGTGTGCTTCTAAATAAACACACAACATAACAATAAAGTGGCAAGGAAATCCAGAGTCCAGATTCAGTGAGACTCCCTGAAATATGCTGCTCTATGGAAGTAGATCCACCCACACTCTCGCTCTCGTCCGGCAATGGGCATATTGCAGCTGTAACATCCCCTTCCTAGCCTTGCTGTAATTGCTCTGGTGTCTCAGGGGACTACGAGTGTGCAAGGAGCCTGGGCCCAGCTGCACTGCAGTACTCTGACAGGTCCATTTCCAGCATGATTAATGAGAGCAGTGGCCTAATCTCAGGCAGCCTAAGGAGAGCGTGCAAAGGGAAGGCCCTTAAGTGCAGCTCTCCTGCTGAGGGGAGCAGCTTAGGACCTCATGCTCCAACTGCACTCTCTCCGGGCCTCGTGTAGAGCGCTGATCAGCCTTACTCACCGGTTCATACGTAATAATGCTTAGTTGCTGGCAGACACCATGCTGCAGTACCTACCAGTCACTTCCTCAACCCCATACGTCTGCAGAAGCATGGGCTGAGCGCAACAGAAGAACTGGGTAAAAGCTACAGACATCAGTCACAAAAACCTTCTATTGCACAACATAGCCAGACATCCAGCTATAAATAGAGAGTCGACATGACCAATAACCACCAATCCACTGGAAGAAGCCATCTGACTGAATATGTAATCAACCAAGCACAGCTGTTTTGTTTGAAATGTTGAAGGAGGAGAATTGGGAAATGGTGCAACAACCTGGAGACCGTTTATGGCATTGTGTCATCGTCAGAGACTGTTATTACCTCCAGAAAATTAGTTAAGTAGTGCTGCTGTTTTTAAAAGTGACATTATTCTTCATTGGACTAGTGCATGGACTTGCTTACACTCATAGTTGTGCTTAGCCAGTAAGATATTGGCAGGATTCTGAAAGTCGTGTCCAAGTAACATATATCAGTCAACATATCAGACTAAAAGCATCACTCAACTGAATAAAGAAAGAAATTCCCAAGGCAGATCAGAATTAGGCCTTGTTGACCATCTTCGGTGATCCAGTCACAAGAAGATTGCTAAAGTGGAACTGACAGCCATTCACACTTGATTTTTTTAATGCATGTTGTAAACGTATCAAATTTCATGATGCGGCAAACCTGTACGCAATTCAAAGGTAAACCATCTCAGCAAGAAAACTGCAGACCTGGCAACCCTGGTCCGTTGATGATGTTGGGGGTTGCACTGCTGTACACGCTACAATGTGGCCATTTGTATCTCTGACTACTTCCTCAAGTGGGTTGATTGCTCAGGTCACAAAACGCACTTGACCCAGTTCAAGTGTATTTACTGTCCGCTTGTGATCGGTGGTCTTGTATTCTTCTTTTGGTCTTTTTGTGGTTTTGAGCACAAGACAAAGCGTGAGTACTATACCACTGCATGTTATTTCTCTTGCAGAAAACATGCATTTCTCTCAGATATCAGACTGAAAGTTATTTGAGCTGTGATGTGAGAGATCTGAGCAGTCCATATGCGGCCAATAACCAAAAAAAAAAAAAAAAAAAAAGTCTCAGGAAAGCGAAAGCACCCCCCCCCAAAATGTCATCAGATCAAGGTAAGGTACTAATTCGGGAGGTTGATGGCAGGCTTAGCAGAAACAGACATAAAAGAACGACAGAAAGAACATTCCTTTCAGGCTCATGTGCTCACTGCTGGCTGTTTGCCTACCCTGATTTAAACTCCAAGTGATGAAAAGGGTCGCTCTGCCTTCTGGGATTGATGGCAGGGCCTGTCATCATAGCAGAGTTGTGTGTTACCAGACAGCTAGGATAAAGACAGAGTTTCCACTGGCTGAGTCTAATGCCTGACCACAAGCCTCCTTAGTTAGTTACAGTTACACTCAAAGTGCTTTACATAGTTGGGGGGGAATTGAAACCAATTCAGGGATGGAGATTATTAGGGGGCCATGAGAGAAAAGTGTCCTGGGATTTTGAATGACCACAGAAAGTCAGGACCTCGGTTTAACGTCTCATCCCAAAAGACCGTGCTGTTTTTACAGTATAGTGTCACTATACTGGGGCATTAGACCCCCACACAGGCCACAGGGTGAGTGCCCCCTGCTGGCCTCATTAATACCACTTCCAGCAGCAACCTTGGATTTCCCCAGGAGCTCTCCCATCCATGTACTGGCAAGGCTCAACCCTGCTTAGCTTCAGTGGGACGCCAGACGAGAATCAGGGAGGTATGTCTCTGGCTCCTTACAATGATTTTGCATCATTACTTCAGTTTGTTTGGATTCATGTTTACATGCAGACCGAGACTGAAAGCTTCATACTGTGTGCTCTGTACAGAAATAGAAATGGTGAGAATTCTAGCAGTAAACTTCACACGGACCGTGAAGGTTATCAGTTGTGAGGATCAGTGTGTGGGAAGTGAGACATAGATCAAGTTGTTTTTAAATGTCTGGTCCTGAATCAGAATCAGGACGTGGCTAAATAAAGATAAGCCAGTTATGAGTGTATTTGAGACATGGAGCAGGAAGTCATGTTACCTGTCTTGCGGAGTGGAAAGTCGTTTTTGGAATCGTAGAGTCCCAGCACTGGGTGGTTGTAAGTGGACATCCCTGTCTGAGGAGGAGAACTCTGATCCAGTGAACTGTGCTGGGTTTTCCTGTAGAAAGCACAAACATGAAAACTGAAGGCTATTTAAAGCTCTCTCTCTAACATACTGTCGGGATTTTTTGTCCTTATGAATCCCACAGCCCTCTTTAAACCCTGGCCATTATTTCTCTGACTAGTTCAACCAAAACCCAAAGAGTCAACATCACTTAATTCAGCAAGACAGCCTGAAACATCATACATTCATCCAAAAGACACCCTTTCATCTTCTCAAAATAATATTATTTCATCCCAATGCAAGTTACAAATCCAAATGCTGTAAATGTATCCAAGCTTCACTTCAAAAAATGGCAAATGCTTTTAACACATGGGTTTTTAAGACTCATTTCATTTCATCCCCCCCCCCACTGTGTTCAAACAGTTTGAGTAGTGGCAGCTCAATCTTTTACTGTTTCTCTAAAGTGTATCGGACAAGTTTCCATTTAAAATATAAAGAGGGACACAAAGACCAAACACTTCTCGGCTATGGATACAAGACTTTAAAAACACAGCATCCCACTCAAAACGCAAAACAACAGAAAAACAACAAAAGCAAAAAGTAAAGTTCCCGTGAGCACACCGACAACATCTGTACCCAATTTTGAGAAAACACAAAAAAGAAAATTTCACAAACCACACTGGCAAAACAAATAAGTGATCGACTTTTCTTTGTCAAGGACACTGGATTTTGCATGCTAATGGAGCTTTGATGCACAGTGCCTAGCATGCACTATTATTCAGATTCACATCTTACAGAAATTGCACAACATAGAAAGAAATGCACTAAACATTGTGAAATAGTTTTTTGTTATTTCATTGCACTACAAAACACACACTTACCCACTTGACTAAATGACTACGTTTACATGGACAGCAGTAAACTAATTATTGACCTTATTCTGAATAAGACAGTATCCTGATTAATATGTTTACGTGGACAGCAGTAATCTAATCATCTCCCTCCACTGGCTTCCTGTAGCTGCTCGCATCAAATTCAAGGCCTTGACGCTCACCTACAAGACCTTGTCTGGAACAGCACCCTCCTACCTCAACTCTCTGCTGAAGGCTTACGTTCCCACACGCAATCTGCGATCGATTAGCGACCGACGTTTAGTAGTTCCTATTCATCACGGCACAAGGTCCCTTTCCAGAACCTTCACACTAACTGTTCCTCAGTGGTGGAATGAACTTCCAACCTCAATCAGGACTGCAGACTCACTCACCATCTTCAAGAAACAGCTAAAGACCCCCCTCTTCCATCAACCCCTAACCATCTCATAAAAAAAAACAAACAAAAAAAAAACAAATTGCACTTACACCTCTACTCTGCGCACGTTGCTTATTCTAGTACTCAATTAATAGATCTTGTATAGTAGCACTACTTGTATTGTTCCCTGCTTGATATCACTTTGCTTGTATCTCTCATTTGTAAGTCGCTTTGGATAAAAGCGTCTGCCAAGTGAATAAATGTAAATGTATTGACCTTATTCTGAATAAGACAGTATCCTGATTAAGATGTTTACATGTGTCGCTTTTAGAATACTCCTTTCATGTTCCCGTTTTACGTTATAAAACATACATCGATTAACAGCACACGTCATTACGTCCTCCATTACGTCACCGCGCCACGCCGTCCGACTTACCCGCCAGAATTTCACGTATCAACATACAGTTGGTCTTCATTATGGTACCGTATACACTTTTGGGTGTTTTGATTTTTCAATTTTATGAAGGCTTCAAGTGTTAATTATTTATTTGTCATGCTGTACGTGCAAACAGACGACTGCTTGAAGCCGTGGGGTGCGTCCCAAACCACGTACATCCCCTCTATATACTATACATCAGTTAAGTATGCCATTTCGGACGCAGCCGTGCTCTCTTGTTTGCCATCAATCAGTTGAGCACTGCTGTGTGTGTACATGTCCTGTCGCAAAATGCGGTGAAAACTCACACGGCGTTATTAGTGTGATTAAGGTGTGTACATGCCTGTAATACACATCGATAATGCGACTAAAACAGGAATACGCCACATTAATTCCATTTGTGTTTACATCGAGTATGACTTTAATCGGATTAGGGTAATAAAAAATTGCTGTTTACATGCTAGTTTCTTAATCAGAGTATTGTCTTAAACTGGTTAATATTAGATTATTGTTCTGGTCCATGTAAACGTATTGACTGTTAGGAATGTGCTCTACCTAACACAAGGCCATGTCACCAATGACTACATTTACATGCACATCAATATGCAGATATTAAGCAGAATTTGGCAATAGTCTAATTAGCGTCGAGTCATTTATCAAGACAATATTCTGATTCCCACCCCTGGAATATGCCCGTTTTAACCGGAAAATTGATGCTTGTAAACACCTTAGTCAGAAAATCAACTGAATTCTCAGTCCACAAGGAATTGGGGGTGCTAACAGATGCTTAGCTGTAGGCTAGGTATTTAAGAATGGCAACTCAGGCATACTTACAACCACCATGTTGACAGGAATATTCCGATGCCTGTACGCATATAAACATCATAATCAGAATATTGCGGAAACCCGAAAATACATTTTAAACGGAATTTGACGTGCATGTAAACACAGCTACTGATACACTTATAAGACATGCTGAAAATGATAAATATGCACCAAAAATGATAACCATGCACAACATTTTACACCGACACCCTCACAGACACACTTTATACCGCATAGCAGCACAAACATTCACAAAACGGCTGTTTTCAGTGCCAAGGCAGGCAATCTGGCACACACCCAACCCAACCTACTCACTTTGCCTGCTTTCCCATCATCTGAAAAAATAAGCTGCGTGTTTAGCCGCGTGAGTTATGAGCTTCTGGAACCAGCTACAATTAGAAGAACTGATTGGCGTTTTTAAACAAGTGAGAATAAATGTTTTGATCAAGAAAACATTCAGCTTACGCCGCAGGCTCTCTTTATTAAGCCGACGGGTGTTGATCGAGCTGTGAAGGTGAGATAGTAAACAATGTTTTATTTATATGCTTCTATTATGAAGAAAGCCAAACGGACTATTTCAGTATGTGATGTGAAGAAAATGGGAAACCGCACTGCTGCATGCACGAGACAATTCGGAAGAAACACTATGGCCTTGATTCTTGTTCACACTGCGTGTAGGGAATTTATCTTCCCGCTCCCAGCAGCACGTTCAGGGAAAAAGAAAAAGAGCTCCAGTGTGCTAATATTCATTCCGCGCACAATCACTCGCTCTCTCCTCGCACTTTATCTGAACCTGAGAGATAACGAGTGTGAATTGGTGTGCATTTTTTTAGAACCTGCTGCTAAAATGAAAGTTCCTGTTATCTTTCACTTTGCTCCTCAAATCCTCTACAAATACCCCCCCCCCCCCCCAAAGACACACTTTTTTTTTTATCTCTAAATGCTGAGGTTTGACTGATAAAAAAGTCAATAAGTAGACAGAAACTTCAGTCAGGTCTATGTTTACCTATGTCCCGGGTCTTATTCCTGTAAATCACGCTGGATGTCTGGCTCTCGCTCCCTTAGAAAACATTCACATTTCGTAGCTTGCCTTATGCGTAATTTCTGAGTGGAGGTGTGGAAATGAACTAAATGTGTGTGTGTGTTTTTTTTTTTAACTTACCAGTATGAGTAGCGTGGGTCATTGGGCATGCAGTGGTTGAGGCTCCTCTGGGCCAGAGCTTTCTTTTTATTCAGCACAAACTCCTGAAGACGCATCTTCACCTCTGTGCTCGCCACCGCACCTGCCAATCACAGAGCAATGATCAGAAACAGGTCCCGCCTTCTATACTAGTGCAGTGTTTCCCTCAGAATATAGGAGAAATTAACACTTAGCAAAATGTCTTCCAACAATTTCCATTATATTAGATTATATTATTTCTTTTACAAACTGGCTTTAAGAATGTCTTTGACAAAAGAAGAACATATTGAAATCATTCTCATGGCTGGATCGGGAAGTTGCCGTAAGGTTGCGATGGACTTTAACAGGAAACATGGAGCACATCACACACGGCACTGCTGCCAAACTGATTCAAAAAGACAGGAAGTGTTTCTGGCCGTCTATGAACATCCACTGACGGAGGCACAACCGACGTGGTGCTGGCGTAAATAGTCCTCTATGTAAGGACACTTTGGGACACCGTGTAGTTAAGAAGTTTTATCAGGTTACTTTTATTGTAGGAAGATAGTGTAGTTCATCCTCTTGATATTTTCACAGACCACAGTTTGGAGTCTGCTTTGTTTTGATTGTTTCTATTGGAGCATTTTTTATTGAATTTTTCTTTTACGAGTATGAGTAAATGAGCACGGTAACGATATAATATTGATACATGGAACAATACCCATATCAGTATCACTATCAATGCATCTCTAGTTTTTATATTTTTGTATATACACCCATCTCCAAAGTGCCCAAAGTGTGTTCCCAGTGCTAAATACCTCCACTGACCCATACTAACTATAACAGCTACTACCAGGAAAATCATTAGCTGAAATAGTCACTTTTCCCATTCTCAGACTCCGTTATAAAAACATGGCAATCTCGGTATTCACAGAAGAATTGCTCTTCCTCTGTATTTCATGTGTGCACTGACAACGTTGGGAAGTCAAGTTTGACTTGTATGATTCAAAAAAGTAACTACTTTGGATATCTGATGGTGCAATGCAAGAGCCATTGTGTTTGCATGTAGCATGGGTGGATAAGGTGTCACATGGTTCTCTATAGAGCTACATATTGAAGCTCTGTGGTCCTCATCTGGTGCTGTTAACGTTAAAGTGTGGCCCTGTAATAAACCTCTTGGTGGAAGTGTTTAGAACACAGCATCATTACAACCTCACTGAAACGCATGCGGGATGACTGGCAAAACATTTTCCGTTTGAAGATGAATGAAGTTCGGCCCCTTTATTAGCTCTTTTCACCAAAACGGCAAGCGCACACGATCACTCTATAATATGAATGACGCACCATGATTGAATCGGCTGCTCTAGTTACTATCTCTTTCCTGGGTCGGAACGTTAAGGTACAACTTTACCTCCGATTGTTATTATAAAGCGTGAACAGGAGATTGCAACTGAAACATGTCCTTACAGAAAACTTCAAGTCAACAATTATATTTAAGCAACGTGCCGTTATATTGAATAACAATATACGCCTGTGATTCGGCTGTAGGCACGAGCCCGCAGAATACGGAGTGCCGATATTCTGTGTAACAGCATGAGCGCGAGAGTGATACTGCTTTTATACAACAGTTTTATAAACCAGAAATTAATATTGAGCAAGTCATATTTTAGACCCAGTATGTCCTAAAGTTTTGTTTATCTTTGCTCCGCTAGAGGAAGCGATCCCGAAGGAGCTAGACTCACTTTATATAGTACGTCAGCTAGCTGGAAAGCCAGATCACGTCGATTTGTAACACTTGTACAGTCAAGTGATGCACACAGCGAAGTCCCAGTGCAGTTATATGAAATATAGGCACTCTTGGAACAAAACTCGTCCAATCAAATTAGTGGGCTAGAACGAAGTGTTGTATAAATGGTTATTAAATCTGTTTGTGTGGCTGTCTGACATACGAGTCCCTGTTTAAGTTTTTAATATAGAAACAATAACATATTAGATCAAGTGCATTAACAGACATCGATCAATCATAACATTAAAACCACCTGCCTATACACCTGTGTACAGTAAGTTCCACTTGTGCCACCAAATCAGCTCTGGTTGCTATAGTAGGTGGGGCCTCATTCCACATCTGCTCGATCAGATATCTCTGTGGCATCGCCGATGTCTCGGTGACGTGTCGACGAGTAATTCACACAACAATCGACTGCCGATTGGCGAACGCCGATTATTCACAGAGTTGCCGCTGATCAAACGGTCTGTGATTTCGGCGACTTGTAAATCGGGCTTAAAATCGTGTAGTGTGAACTATATTTTTAATGTCTCTTCAAAAGAGAGTGAATTCTCAGAACAATACCGCAGAGACAGTGTCAGTTAAACAAAGCTGGGTGCTTATTTCTCTCTTTAAAGGAAGCGTGCTTTCTCACAGCTCTCGCTACAATTACCACCTTTCCCCATCACCTGCAAACAAGCCTCCAGAGACCTCAGCCAGCTTCACACACCCACTCACAAACTTCCACCACCAGGCAACACACACTCGAAGCCAGCATCAGGTGAGCAAACTCTCAGGTGGCAGAAAGCGAGTGATCAGCAGTAGGAGTAGTGAGTAGGAGTGTGCTTTGTAATATCAGTGCCTCGCTAGGACCTGGAGGCTACACTGGGACTTTCACTGACAAACGGCTCAGAGGACTCTTGGGTTCACACTACAGCTGTGACAAGGATGGGAATTAAAGTGACAAATACGCACTGAAACCCACATCAGAGGCTGCTGAGATCTGTCTCCTTATCAGCAAGACAAAATCAAACAAACAAAAAAACACAACCTCATCAACCTCTGCTTTGAGATCCAATATTATGTTACCGTGGTGTGAAAAAGTGTTTGCCCCCTTCCTCATTTCCTGTTCCTTTGCATGTTTGTCACACTTAAGTGTTTCGGAACATCAAACCAATTTAAACAATAGTCAAGGACAACACAAGTAAACACAAAATGCAATTTGTAAATGAAGGTGTTTATTATTAAAGGTGAAAAAAAATCCAAACCATCATGGCCCTGTGTGAAAAAGTGATTG